>PVIH01003230.1:60509-165622 GCA_004025045.1 Sigmodon hispidus | reverse complement strand
TACTAAGAGGGAGAAGTTGCAATGAGTTCCCATCCCTAAGCAAGAAGCCATTTGCAATTGATACCCATTGATAAAGCAAATATTTTTTCCCAATGAACTCTGAATGAGTATGTTAACCACATTTTAGGGCTAGCACCACGCATAAGCATATTTGGCCAACACAAAAAAGAACTCAATGGTATTTTTGTACATTTTTTTTCTTATTTTGTTTTATTAAAGTATTTTCTTTTTTTGGTCTTGTGGTCTTTGATCTTTTGTTTGTATATTTTGGTTTCTAGGTTTTTGGGGTTGTGTGTGTGTGTGTGTTTCTTGTTTATTTTTAAAGACAGAAAGGAAGGGTATGGAGCTGGGTGGGTGGGGAGCATTTGGGAGGAGATGAGGTTGGGAAAAACATGATCAGAATATATTGTATGATGACTTTTTAAAACTATAATACATTACAGATATATTCATTTTATTTAAAAAAGAAAAGGCTCATGTTTGTACTGTGAAAGAAGAGAACCAACTCCCATGGGTTGTCCTCTGACCCCATAAGGCATGCATTCAGTGACACAAGCCCGCTCCACACATACACACACTGGCTCAGCGGTTAAGAGCACTGACTGTTCCTTTGGAGGCCCTGAGTTCAATTCCCAGCATCCACATGGCAGCTAACAACTGTCTGTAATTACAAGATCTGACACCCTTACACAGTTACACATGCAGGCGAAACACTAATTCACATAAAATTAAAAATAAATATAAAAATATGTCACCTAAAATTTATTACACGTGTTGTTTTATAAGTGTCAATGTATATATTAAAACTCTGCTTTTGAAATTCTAGTATAATTCAGGGAATGTGGTTTATTCTGCAGCATTTTGTACCCTATAGTATTGTGCAATTATATATTAGGTCTCTATAGTATATTAGTACCCATTAAGCTCCGTTTTTTTGTTTTTTTTTTTTTTAAAGTCAAGGTCTTACTGTGTTTACCAGGTTGTGCCTGAACTCATAACCTTTTGGCCTCAGAGTAAGCACCTATTATTCTTAAAGAAAGCAGTGAAAAATATTTGAAAATGGTCTGAAAGTAAATAAGAAAGAATCATCTACAATGTGGACACTGCTTGCACCTCCACATGAAGTAGCTGAATAATGACAGTTAAAAATTGCTTTTAAAATTCATTACCAAAGAAACAAAACATATCACTTAGGCTACTTGCCTCGTGGCTATTTCTCTGAATAAAAATATCAACTAATTTTTTGCTGTTTTATTTTGTTTTCACTGTGTAACAGTTCTGGCTATCCTTAAATTCTCTTTGTAGACCAGGCTGGCCTTGAGCTCACAGAAGTTGGCCTGCCTCTGCCTCCTGGGTGCTCGGATTTAAGGTGTGGGCCACCAAGGTAGCTAAGAACTTACAATTTGGATAAGAACAACAAACAATTTTTAAATAAAGAAAGTAGCCACGGGGCTGGGGAGATTGATAAGTACAGTGTGTACCCCATAAGCATGTGGGCCTGAGTTTGATCCCTGGTACCCATGTAAAAGGCCAGACATGACGAAGTGAAGTGTTATCCCAATTGGGTGGGATGGGGTGGAGACAGGGAAATCCCTGGGGCTAGCTGGACAGCCAGCTTGGTCTAATCAATGAACCCAAGGGCCCAGTTAAAAGACTAATTCAAAAAACAAGTTAGCTCCTGAGCGCTCTCTCTTTCTCTTTCTCTCTCTGTGTGTGTGTGAGAGAGAGAGAGAGAGAGAGAGAGAGAGAGACAGAGACAGAGACAGAGAGAAACAGAGAGACACACACAGAGATAGAGACACAGGTACATACATAGGTAGATAGATAGATAGATAGATAGACAGATAGGTAGGTAGATAGGTAGATAGATGATAGCTTTGAGCTATCTATTTTAAAAGGGATAATTTATAAACATGAATTTAAATATTATGCTGTAAAAAGAATAAGTTTTAGATTAATGTTGAATACTAACTTGAAAATATTTACAATATTTTTTAATAAAAGAAGAATGTGAATGGAACTTAAGAAAACAAAATAACACATACAGCATGAACAAGCTTCTCTAGGGCAACTGTTTTCTTTTTCCCATGATAGAATAATCACTTTACTTCTCAAGGGAAATACTGTTGACTTCATCTGTGTGCTTAATGCCCGCTAGTGAAAACATAAAACCACAACCAGCTAGCATGTCAGTGAGTATGTGTGTGTGTGTGTGTGTGTGTGTGTGTGTATTTTAAAGAGTTCACACAAAGTCAGGTGGCAGCTCATGCTTGTAACCCTAACACTGAGGAGACTGAAGCAAGAGACCTGTAACTCTGAGGATAACTTGGCCTACAGAGTGGGTTCCAGGCCAGCCTGGGCTACAGTGAAACCTGGTCTCTAAACCAAATCATTGACAGATTCTACATGGTTTTGAGAGTTATTTTCACACTGAAGATGTAGTTATAGAGCCTAACCAGAATTTATGCCTCCATTTAGAGTACTTTAGTGTTCTAGCTTCAGCTGTGATAAAACATTCTCACCAGAAGCAGCTTAGGGAGCAGGGGGCTTCATTTAACTTAGACTTCCCATCACAATCCACTGGGCAAAGTCAGGGCAGGAGTGTGAAAGCAGGACTGTTTGCTATTTCACACAGTATTACCCAGGACAGACAGCCAAAGAAAGTACTGCGGAACCACAGTGGATGCTGCTCGCCAGCTGACCCACTTAGGCTCATGCTGAGCTAAGTTTTCTTATGCAGTCAGGCACTATACAGGTCACACAGTGGGCTGGACCCTCCTATATCAATTAAGCATCAAGACATGCCTTAGAGACATGCCCATAGGCTCATCTGATCTAGGCAATTCTTCTAGCATGCTTCCTTCTTTTCAGGTGACTCTAGGTTGTAGCAAGTCGACAATGAAAGCTTAATATCCCAACCTAAGAAGACCTAACTAGCTTCCAAATTTATGTGCATTTGGTGCAAACTGCTAAATTTACTAATACGACATTGGCCCAGGGCCGGGCTACAAGCGAAAGGTGGAAAATGAACAAAATAGTGCCAGGGCCCTCCTCTATGTCACTGAAGATGAATCTGTTTTCGTGGCCAGGCCCTTAGTTGCTACCTTGCAAATTTGACAACAGTTAACTAAAAGAGACCACACACTGACACACACTGTTCCTCCATGTTTCATGTGCATTGATTGATTGTCCTGGATCTATACTGATTTCCATTCCCCTGGCCAGTACTGTTACATAATCCACTATATTCAACTCTTCTAGGTTCTGCTTCCAAATGAATTCAGCTAGTTTTCTTTTCACTTTTAGGTCCCATCTTTCTCCTGACTTTTCTGTCTTTAGTTAGTTTTGGAGTTATTCATTTTCTCTACATGAACTGAGCTTTTCACATACAACATGAGGGTAATGCCATTTTATTCCTCATAGTATTGTGCCAGTTAGAACAGGGTGTAAAGGGTTCAGCTCAGTATCCCAGACACACAGTCTTCTAAAGGAGTATCTTGTTTACACATTTAATAAAACCTGAATATTGAGGAGAGCACAGTCAAATCCTAGGCAGACAGCTCAGGAAATTCTTAAACCTTGAATACAAGGATAAACAGTTGAGTCAGTCACACACACCTTTAATCCCAGCACAGTGAAAGCAGAGAGTGGTGACCTCCACCCTTAATCCCACCAACTCCAGAAACAGAATTTCTTCTATTTCTGTGAGTTCAAGGCTACACTTTACACACTGTTAATCCTAACCTGGATGGGATAGAGTATATAAGGGGTTGTAGAAACCCAGAGAGAAGCTGCAAGACAGCTGGGTGAGAATTAACTGTGGTGCTTCCTCTGTCTGATATTTCAGCCTTCCCCCAATAATTGGCTCTGAGTCTCATTTGTGATACTACACTACAGTGATCAGTGAAAATTACCAAACACAGGACTGATGTAACTGCTCTGTAGGCAGGGAAGGAAGTGACAGAGAAAGCTCAAGATATGTGTACTAGAACAGTCTCAAAGTGGACAGTGTGGCTTTGACCATGGTGGAGTAGAAAGTGGGGTAAGTGGTTGGGTGAGGCAGTAAGTTGTTGATGAGGGAGGTGGTAGTATTTGCAAATAGAAACAGTGAATAGAGTAGGAACCCAAGGCTTTGGACCCAAGCAATTGAAAGAATAGTTTCTGAGATGAGAAGAGAAGGAAAGGAATAGGCTTGAGTGAGACATATAACAGGAGCTTAGAGATATCATATAATATCCTACAGGAATAGTAAATACTCACTTGTATAAGCTTGTGTTGCAAACCAAAAACTGTAAGAGAAAACGTAGAGGCCAGACTTGGAAGGAAGTGACCTTCCACAGAAATCTGAAAGATGCCTAGTTAGTAAACTAACAGAGTATTTCAAACCAAGGAAACAGTGTTGACCACAGCCCTCCTGGAGTAAATGTGGCCTAAGGACCTTGAAGTAGGAAATGAGACTCTTTTCTAAAAGGCCTATGAAACCACTACTGGGTGTCCAGAGAGATAGAAGGGCACATGGTAAGACACTTAGCAGCCTAGAAGATGAAGAATCTGTAACTGTATGCAAAATTTTGTCAGTCTACTCAAGGAGTTGTAGCATATACTGCAGATATATACTACATATTTAATAAAACCTGGATATCAGAGAGAGGAAGCACCACAGTCAATTCTCACCCAGCTGTCTTGCAACTTCCTCAGCCTTGCTCCTGGTTGCTTCTTCCAGCCAATTCTGTTCTCTCTGGGTTTTTACAAGCCCTTACATACCCATCCAGGTTAGCATTAAAGGTGTGTAAAGTGTAGCCTTGAACTCACAGAAATAGAAGAAGTTCTGTTTCTGGAGTTGTGGGATTAAGGCTGGAGGTCACCACTCCCAGCTTTCACTGTGCTGGGATTAAAGGTGTGTGTGTGTGACTGACTCAGCTGTTTATCTTTGTATTCAAGGTTTAAGAATTTCTGGAGCTGTCTGCCTAGGATTTGACTGTGCTCTCTCCCCAATATTCAGGTTTTATTAAATATGTAATATATATCCACACTGTAGACTGTATGTACTCAAGCATACATGGTATATAGCTTACAATATACATGCATTATGTGGCATAGCCTATTTCTCCCAGGCAACAAAACTGCATGACATTAGCAATCTGAATACTGCGGATAATAATGCAGTGTGTGTATCCAAACAGGAAAAAAGTCCACTAAAATAAGGATATAGATTTTTCAGCTCTATCATGACATTGTGTGACAGTTTTCCTGAAATCTCACTAAGCTGGATATAATTCTATGTGTAAAATGTTCTTCTTCCCTGGAACTCTTCAAAGATTTGACAGCTGCTATGGACTGAATTTTACATCTCAAACATTTGTAGTTGAAGTGGCTGCCCCTGCCACCCCCCACACCCATATGACTGAATTGGAAGAAAGGTTTTCCAACAGTTACCTTAAGGCTAAATGAGCTCATAGGGAAGAAGCTGTGCCTTTATGAAAAAAGGAAGCAGCAGCAGAGTGGTCACTTTACTGTAAGGTCACAGTGAGAAGACAGCTGTCTATAAGCAGAGTCCTCATCTGAACCTAACCATGCCAGGACCCTGACCTTGGACTCAGAGAGCTCCAGAACTGTGAAAAAAAATTTTTTTTTTTTTGTTCCTTAAGCCATCCATTCTATGGCATTTTACTACGGAAGCCTGAACTACCATTCCACTCAGAGTAAAAGTCCAAGTATATCCAATGACCAGACGCTTGACACATTTCCCATACTCTCAAACTCTGACCCCATTGCCTTTGAGTCTTTCCACCTCTTAAGCTCCAGGCAAACTACCCTACATGCAATTCCATGCCAGGCCTACTCCGACTTTGGGACCTTTGCTTTCTCTAATTAGATTGTTCCAAAATATCTGCATAATATATTTTCTCTCTCAAAGGTCGCCTCAATGATGTCTTCCTACGGAAGATTTACCAACCCAATCCCATCCTTTCCCTTAGCATTTGCTTCTGATAGATAAGGCTATGTATCTTATTTCTTCACCTTATCCATTCTAATAAAACCCAAGAGATAGATTTAGCTGTTTCTTAAGGGATATACAGAAACTCAAAGCAAATGTTTGAACATTTGTTCAATAAATTAATGTTGAAATCTAACAGTTGTAAGTTAGTTTTAGGCTCAAAGGGACAATACAGGACAGCATTTCCCTGGTAGAAAATTATACTCCTTGAAAGAACACGATTTTTCTGGCCTCTTGTTTTTTTGTTAGTGTTAAGAACACATAGGAGGTTGTTCTTTTCATAATAAGCTGATAAATTGTCAAAGGCAATTAAGATCAGAGCTGAATGTTTTTAAATTTTTGACTGGCTACTTTTTCTACACCTTTCATTTTTGCAAACCCAGGGTCTGAGATCTTTGCTACTTTGATCTTGTTTAAAGTATTCGGCAAGAGATGGTGTTTATTCCTACAATTCTTTAAATACAGAGTAAACACATGCATCGCAGACAATGACCCGCAGGAAACTACTTGTGGTGACTCACTTTCTCTGAGGGTTTTGGAAAAGTAAGTTAAAGGAGAATACCGAATCTAAGTTGGAAAACAGCTAGCTATTCTATCTTTTCATAGAAAACGTGCCTGCAGAGCAGAAGTGGCTTTTTGTGTTAATACCAAGGAATTGTTCTTCACTACCACAGCCAAACGGAAAACTCCTAATGGTAACATGCGTTGCTGCTGTCACTGTAATTCTGAGCGCTGCGTTTCCTAACAGTGACGTTAAAAATTGCCATCCAACACCCGAACGAAGTTCCCTTGCCACCTTCCAACACCAGCTTTTAAAAATAAAGGTGTCACTCAAGTGCGGACACACCCACCGCATCCCGGCTGGAATTACTCTTTGGTTATGCAAAACTAAAACGGGGGGGGGGGGGAAGAAGAGCTGGACTCCTCCAGCTGGGCACCCTACTGCTCGAAGTGCGCGCATGCCCCAGCGGGAGCGCGCATGGCCAGCGCCTCCGGAAGCGCGCGCGGCTACAAAACAGGAAAGCCCCCAGCATCACTCTTAGCCGGAGCGCCGCGGGCCTGGGTACCACGCGCCCTAAGGGAAACCGCCCACAGGCGCTGCAGCATCTCGCGAGATCTCGCCGGCTCGCCCCAAGTACTGCGAGTTTAGAACTTAAATTTAAAAAAAAAAAAAAAAAAATCGACAAGAGTCCGCAGAGCCGGTGTTGCACGGGGGAGCATCTGCAGCGGCTGGCTCCAGGGCACGGCCAGGCGGGCGGACCCAGGGGGAAGGTGGAGCGGCCGCCGGCCGCGGCAGCAGCGGCGGCGGCGGAAGGGGCGGCGGTGCGCTGGTCGGCGCGGAGGCGCGTGCGGCCGGCCGCGCTTGCTCGCTGCGGTGCGGAGGCCGGCGCTCTCCAGGGTCGGCGCGCGAGGCTGGCCTGCGCAGAGCTTGGGGCGGGCCGAGGGGCGGGCTGAGCGGCCCCGCCTCCCGCGTGCTGCACCGAGCGCCGTGGCCGGCGCCGCCGCGCCTTTAAACCGCGGGGCCGGCCGCGCTCGCGGGCACTCGGCGGCTGGCGGCGAGCGTGCCGAGCGCGGCGTAGTAGCGGCAGGGCTGCGACTCTCTCATCCCGCTCCTTAGCTGGACCGCTCTGCCAAGGATCCCGAGCCGCATCGTAAGCAAGCAAGCGTTCAGCCGCTCGCTCCGCAGCTTCCCCGAGCATCGGGCGGCGATGGAGCCCCGGCCCGCGGCGCCCTCGTCTGGCGCACCGCGGCCCGCCCGGGATGGGGACGCGCCGCTGGCTGCCTCCGGGATGGACCTGCCCGGCACTGCCGTGCCCTGCAGTGGAGAGGATGCTACGGCCGGGAGTCAGGCCGGTGGGGTGCGCGGAGAGGGATCCCCGGCGGGGGGCGATGGACTGGGCAGACCTCTGGGGCCCACCCCCAGCCAGAGCCGCTTCCAGGTGGACCCGGTTTCCGAGAACGCCGGGCGGGCCGCAGCGGCTGCTGCTGCTGCTGCTGCTGCGGCCGGGGCGGCGGGCAAGGAGACCCCGGCGGCGGGGAAAGCCAGCGGTGAGAGCGGTACTGCCAAGGGCAGCGAGGAAGCCAAGGGCCGCTTCCGCGTGAACTTCGTGGACCCGGCTGCCTCGTCGTCCGCGGATGACAGCCTGTCGGATGCAGCAGGGGTCGGAGGCGACGGGCCCAACGTGAGCTTCCAGAACGGCGGGGATACAGTGCTGAGCGAAGGCAGCAGCCTGCATTCGGGCGGCGGCAGTGGACACCATCAGCAGTACTACTATGACACCCATACCAACACCTACTACCTGCGCACCTTCGGCCACAACACCATGGACGCGGTACCCAGGATCGACCACTATCGACACACAGCCGCGCAGCTGGGCGAGAAGCTGCTCCGGCCCAGCCTGGCAGAGCTCCACGATGAGCTGGAAAAGGTGAGCTCGCCCAGACCCTCCTCCCTTCCCATGCCCTGGTGCGTGCTGGCCTCAGGATGCAGCCGCTGACTCTCCCTGGTGAGGTGGCAGCACCGGACCCGAGGAACGACTCGCTGGCATCTCTGGATTCAGCTGTCAAGTGTGGAATTGCAGCGGAATGTAACTTAATCCTTCAAAAGTTTGCAGCGGGTTTGGCTGGTTACGCGATACAGCAGAAGCAGCACTTAGCAGCCTTTCCCATCCAGTTATATATCTTGTGTGCCCTGTCTTTTTTCACCCTGTCTTGACGATGTGTCACCTCTGTGCATTACACATGTGTTTAGAGCCCAGAGAAAGGAGTGTGGAAAAGGCTTAGGAGAGGCTCTCTCTTGGGACAGCCAAGAGTAGGTGGAGAGAACCTACTCCCATCTGGGTCCTTTTTAGATTGTAGTGTATGGCTTATGCATATCCATTACGGATCCTGAGTGGAAAGGTTGATGTTTGAAAGAAAATCTTAATAGCATGTGTTTGTAGTCTATTAATTATTAAAGCCCAGTTTTTGCAATCTTGAATATGTAGAGGATTATAGAAATCCTACTTCTTTCCTTCCTTCCTTTCTTCTTTTCTTTCTTTCTTTTTTTTTTTTTTTTAAAAATTTAAGACAGAGTCTTTCTGTATAGTCCCAGCTGTCCTAGGGCTTGCTATGTAGACCAGGCTGGCCTTGAACTCACAGATCCACCTGCTCCTGCTTCCCAGCGCTAGGATTAAAGGCATTTGCCAATAGGCCTGAGACTAGATATCTCAAGTCTTGGGAAAAGGTGTACCTGCTATTAGCATGATCATTTTTTGTATGTTTGTTTGTGATGTAAACTTTTTGGAAAGAGTGCTGTACAGGTGCTTGGCAATGGCAGAGAAATGGCCCAGAAGTTAAGAGCACTTGTTGCTTTTCAGAGAACCAGGAGGGCTCAGTTTCCAGCACCCACAAGGAAGCCCACAACCATCTGTAACTCCAGTTCCAGGGCGATTTGTATACCTTCTGACCTTGATAGGCACCAAGCATGCATGTGGAATACGTCCGTGCTTGGAGCAAAACATTCATATACATAAAATATTTAAAAGAGAGCTGCATTTAAAAAAATGAATATTTAGAGAAAAAAAGGAAACAAAGATTTTATTGTATTTTTTCCCCTTAAGGATGTCCAGAGAAATAGTCTGTAGTCTTTTTGTGCAAGCCCTTTACTTTGTAAACAGAAAACCATTCTCCTACACTCTTACTAATTTTTCCTTCTGTTTTTTTTTATGGCCTCATGAGGCTTTTATTTCCTGGGCTCTAGATAATTATTTGAAGATAACATTGATGCTTTTGAGACCTGATTAATATTTAACTTTTTTATGAGTTGAATTACTTGACATCTGCCTCAGCAAGTCTGTAATGGAATTTTGTGACTTCAGACATGGTACCATGAGATAATCAATGTGGAGAAATTTATGTGATTTGTTTTGACTGTGATGGTTTGATGCCATACATTCATGTCTTACAAGACTGCACTTGTCCCAGTGTTTGATAAAGTACCGATCATGATTTGAAGTGCATAGGTCCCAACCCAAGCTTATGGATTGTTTCAAAGATTGACATCATGTAGCCATAAATAATACTACTTCTGTTCTATTATTATCGTATCGGGAGCTAAACACTTTTTGAAACATTTATTCACACTTAATTTTTTTCATGTCCATTCTTTTTTTTTCTTTTATAGGTTCAAGTAGAAATGGAGTTGGTAAATGATATTTTATTGGAGTACTTTTAGTATTCAGAATTTTGATCCAAGCACATTTCAGATTTATTTCAGTAAAGCCACACTTAACAGTATACCTGTTAGTTGTAGAGTTTAAGTTGGAAGGTGTCATGTGTCTTTTGGAAGCTTTTGCTGTTCAACATTTTGTCACTAATAACGCACTTCATGTCCTCTGAGGCAGAGTTTGTGTTATGTGTGGCTTGTGGCTTGGATTTTGGTGGTTATGTTTGTTGTAGAGCATTTAAAAAAAAAATAGACACATTATCAGTTATGTGGTAGTTGAGAAAGTAATGTGATCCCTCAACCTCAGATTTGTCAGTTTTCAAGATTATTGTAAAGATTAAAGAAAAATGCAACAGAAATCATGGGTCATGACCATGCTGAGTTGGTGGGATATCAGTGCTAATGCAGTTCGTATTTTGTTCTTACATTGGCTCTTCAAAGGACAAGGCTAAACTCTTTAAGATTTCAATTTTAGATTCTCTTAATTATATCATTAGACGAATGTAGTTTATAAAATGCTTGATTCAGATCCCATTTGTGCAGCGAGAAGCATAAATTCTTCCACTGAGTTCTGTGGTTTACTTCTGTACTTCCATAGCACATGATAGAAAGTTGCTGTTCCATTGAGCTGGACTCTCACTGCCACCCAAATACTATATAACAGCCAGAAGTTCTTGGTGGTGTTAATAACTAATAAGCAAATATTGAAAATAATTGCAACAAATGCATTAAGTACCTGCTGTGCTTTATAGTACAGAAAGCTACTCAGTGCTGTAGGGCATACGCAAAGGTATAACACGGTGATGGTGATCTCTGACTGGATCTCCAGAAATAATGGTTCCTCATCTGTATAGGCTGACAGAAATGGGAATACTTTTACTCCCTCCTCAGTTAATAATGATGTCTAGAATTTCTTTGGCATTCTAGTATTTGATTACCATGTACCGTACTCTGGTGGCTGAGTGCTATACTATCCATGATGTATCTGAGGCACGTCTAAGTAACAGGTGCTAAGAACCTTGGGAGATCAGAGGAAGTAAAAGCTAAATGCTCTACACACTTATTAGGAAAAAGGACTTGTGTTGTCTTTTTGTCACTGATGTTTCAAAAGTATTTCCCCTAATATCCAACTGCAAGGGAATAAACAAACAAACAAACAAACATACATACATCCTTGCTGTGTTATGAGCCATTCTAGGCAGAAGGCCAATGGTTTTCCAGTTAGGAACTGTTGACTGGGTAAGGAGTTATGTTGTTCAGAACTCTGACGTGATGGGTATAGCAAGTCAGATACTGTGTATGGACATAAAAGAAATAATAATTATTATTAACATAACAAACTGGGTTTTTTGTTTGTTTGTTTTTGTTTGGGTTTTTTTGTGCATTGAAAGGAGGAAACATCACCAATCAGGATATAATGGAACCCAGTTTTTAATTGGGCTTTGGAAAATAAATGTGGCATTGAGACTGAGTCCTGAGGATAAGTTGATAGATAGCTGGAATGACATTCCAGAACAAAGACTGTTATTTATAAAGGTGGTGAAAGAAAAGTGATATGTTCATGAAACAAACATAAAGGCCAGTATATTTTACTATAAATGTAGTGGGAAGCTGTTGTGGAATTCTGTGCAACAGAGGACATGATTATTTTATTTAAACACCTTGCTGGCCAGAGAATGTGTTCTAAGGTGTGACTAGAAATGAAATATTAAACTATGTTGATCTGACTTAGAGATTATAAGGATTTGTGAAAAACAGATTAGATGTAAGAGAGGCTGACTCCAGGTTTTGGACTTGAGTGATAGTGGGGTTCTGCTTCCTGACTTGGAAAAGATTGAAAGTGAAATGGATTTGGAGTGATAAAGACAATTTTAGTTGTATTGTTTGTAAGACATCTTATTCTGAAAGAGAGAGAGAGAGAGAGAGAGAGAGAGAGGATGAAATACCTTAGTTCTGAGGGAAAGATTGGGTTGGTAAAGGAACAGAAAGCCTGGTCAAGTATTGGGCTTGAAGATCATGTAGAGTTGTACTGGGTACTTCTAATAGCCTGGAAAGCATGTCCCAGAAGGACAGAAAAGAGTTTTAAAGATGGAAGACACTAACCTAAGCAAGGCATAGTGGCACATGCCTGCAGCCCTGGGAAGCTGAGGCAGGAGCATCTTTAGGATAAAGGGTAACCATGGCCTACTTAGATGGTTCCAGGCCACCCTGAGCTAAGTAGTGAGTGTTTTGTAGCTACAGTTAGAACCTAGGAAAGAGTTTCAGTGGAGCTCTGCTACCACTGTGATGAAACCTTTTGAAGTTTGCAAGTGTCTATTGTGTATCAGTCTCATTTATTATTCATCAGAGGCCATTCACCTTAACTGACCTAGGCTCACAGATCTGGCTATAGGCTAGCTGGCCACTGCACCCCTGTCTGGGATTATCAGCATAGGCTGGCACACCTCGCTGGTTTACCTTACTGTGTAAGCTAGACTTCATTCCACCTGTCCTTTCTTAAAAATAACACTGCTCTTGTAGCTGTTCTTAGATCCAGGTTTAGAATCATTTTGCTGATGCTATCAAGTCATTGCTTGTAATCTACTTTTGCCTTTCTTGTTAATAAAAGGGAGTTATTTTACTACTGAGCTTTTTAAAAAATTTAAAGCTAGGAAGTCTTTTACACATTTACTACTAATAAAATGGTCTCATAGAAACTGAAAATGGTTTACTAACTAGCCATTTTGATTAAACTGTAGAGCTAGATTTTATTCTTGCTTTGCTGTCTGATGCTAGAATATTTCCCATGGTCTTTCTCTGCATCACATATTTCTGGCTGTCTCTCAGACCTGCTGTAAGATGCTTGAGCTGCTGGAAAGACTTTGCCATCATCACTTCAGCACGTTACATCCTGAAAATGAGGAGGAGGATACTTGAGATGATGCAGCTGTTAATTAATTCTTCACTAGAATCAGAGCTTTTGTCTCATTAATTCTCATACAGAGATTAGGTACTTAGTACAGGTTTGATCCCTGGATATATCAGGGCCGGCAGTTCCTGTCACTTAACAAGGGCCTTAAGGAAAACACTGAACAATTGCAGTATTGCCTCAAACACTGAGCTGCTTCTACCCCCTGCTAATAATTATTTCAGGACAGAGGTTGGTTCCTTGAAAGTCAACCTGGAAGAACAAGAATAGGTCACAGCTTGGGTGGTATCTGTGAAAGTTTCCAGATGTGAGTAAAAGTGGGACCTTGATAGCATGTGACAAAGTTAGATTTCAATTTTGCTGGGGCCCCACGTTACTGGCTACTATAGTCTGGTTTTCAGTTTTTTATTCATTCTCCAAGTAGATATAGCTAGCAATTGACTACCTGGGTAGAAACAAAGATTAATTTGGGAATCTAAAATGAGGCAAAGGAAAAATCTGTATATAACTAGTCACAGTTGATGCATTATCTATGTATATTCATGCTTAGCCTGTGAAATGAGAACATGAGAGATGTAAGTTGAGTTTCTTGGTTCTTGGGTTTAATATCTTTGCTTGCAGTGACTTTATCATATTTTGCATGTGTTTGAGATTTCATGCTGAGTGACGTGGTGTACATTCAGTTATCCACCAGATCCTTACTGAACATCTGCAGTATCACTGTTCTAAGTGTGGGAGATATAGCAGAAAACAAAATAAAGTCACAGGACATCCTAGTTGAGACGATAGGCAAATAGGTCAGATGTAGTACTGTGAAGAAACTAAGGCAGGGTGAGAAGTTGGTGGCCTGGTTGTCATTTTAGAATAGTTGGGGGAAGGTCTTAATAAAACACACTAGCCAGGAGGAAAGGGATCCCCCATGCAAACACCAGGATGACTCTTCTAGACTCAGAAATGGCAGACTCCCGAGACTGAGGTGGAAATGTGACTGCTGTGATTGAGAGACCAGGGAGGTCAAGGCTGAAGTGAGAAGACAGAGACAGAAGAAGGTAGAGACTAGTGTTCAACCTTAGAGATCACAATGAAGATTTTCGGTTTTACTGTGAGTAACGAGAAGACACTGGGAAGGAGGGCTTTGAGCTTAGAGTTGATGATATTTGACTTATGACATAAAAATGTGACCGATTGCCATGTGGAGAATACACTGTAGGTTTTAAGGGTAGGAGTTAGGACAGGTGAGCTGGTTGGTAAAACAGAGGTTCAGATACAAATGTTTTTACAGAGAGGACTGTAGGACTTTGCCAAAGTTTTGGTGAAATGGTTATGGGAAGAGAAATGTTAATAGTTTTTAAGAATGGAGTTGTTATGGAGGTAGGCAAGAACAGGGAAGACCAGAGTTAGGTGGATTTGGTGGAGTATGTAATTCTGTAAATCTGTTCTATAGTGGAGGCAAGTCCTAGAAAATTGCAGCTACTAATTAATTAGAACTTGAATAATTTCACAGTGTAGCTGTGTTAGATGTCCCCGTCTGTAGAAGAGACAAGTTTGGATCAAGATCTTACAAAGTCCAAGGTTCTCGGATGTGTACTGTGCATGGGGCTAGTGGTACTTGCTCTGCTGAGTATGTTGCATTTGTTCTGCTAAAACACTGGCATCTTAAGAGCGACTACTTACTTCTCTAAGCCTTTGTCACTGTCGTACAACAACACATTACTATACTCTGTAACATAACCCTTTCTAAGAACTGAGACCAGAGGAACCCATTTAGAAATGCATTCTTCCCTCTAATGTGCTTTCTTCCCTGAAAACTTTTTGTAATAGAAGCAAGCTATCACTGGAATTATTCAAATACGATACACCATGCAAGGATTAATATTTGTTAAGGGAAGATCAAGGACTTACAGATACAAAGCAATTCTAGGAGATTCGGAACTTCCACACTGGATGTTCAACTTCCTCCCAGAGAGAGCAGAAACCAAAACAGGGCACTCAGGTCACAATCCATCCCCATCAGGGGCTGGATCTTCTGAGGTCATTAGGATTCGCTGAAGTCACTAGGGCTTTCTTGGATAACATCAGCATTCCACTACAGCAAGCTATCCACATACAGTGCTTTTACTTAAGATATCTTTCCTTCTTTACACTAGAACCTTGGGGAAAGGTTCTCTTTTTAGCCCTTTGGGTATACTGTTCCAATGTCTCTGGTCTCCATTGTTGCTGGAAGGAAGTTGGCCCGCAGTGGAGGCTGGTTGACATCCCCAGGACTGAAGACTCTCTGTTACCTTTAGTCTTCAGCAGTCTGTACCTACAGCTGCTTCCCTTTGGGTGTGGCTTTTCTAGGTCTTTGAGTTTCTTGCATCTGTGAATCAGTTATCTATTTCTCTCTTCTCTCATTTCCACACAAACCTGAAGTCCATTCAGTGAACTTCTCGTTTCAAATATTGTGCTTTTCTTTAAAATGTACTAAAGTCCAGAATTTTTCAAGTTACCAATGAATCTTTCATCTCTCTGTTGGATGCTGTTGATAATCAGATTTACCTTTGACCTCATTTATAGTCGTTGTGAAGTATTTGTGTCCTGAAAAGAACATTTGGTCCCTACCACATACACTTAAAATGGAGAACATTTTCTCATTTGTTTGTACATCTATTAATTTGAAGAGGAGAGAAATTAATGTGTAGATGATAGATTGTGGCAACTTTGAATTTTTATTTTTAATATTCTGGAATTGACTTCCCTTTCTCTGTTGAGACTGTGTCTCCCTATGTATTTTACACTGACCTGGGATGCACTGTGCAGCTCAGGCTAGGATTACAGGTGTGCTCTGCCTTGCTAAGCTCAGCCATCATACAGTGGCTGCTGTCTGTTCTTTATCTGCCTCTTCAACAGCTATTGCTTGGCTCCTACAGGTCTCTGCTATTTTCACTTGGGGCCAGCTTAGATATGGGGCTCTACCCTTACTGTTATTCTTTTTCTAGAAATGCAAATGAATTTCCCAGTTGCTGTGCCGAGTTGGGGCTCTGTTCTGTTATTTCAAGCTAGCATGGCGTCTGTTACCAGTGTGAGCCTCGGACAGTTTGAGAAGACTCAGTGGAAAAGCAGCAAACCCTTGCTTTCACTAGTGCAGGTTACGTAGACCTGTTTCTCCGCTTTCCCTGGGTTCCCATGAGCAAATAGTTGGCAGTTCTTGATCATTGGTTAAATCTGGATCCTTCCACTTAATACATCTTCACGGGGGAAAAGGTGCCACCTGTGATTCTGAATTTCTCAACTGAAAAATGGGAAAGATGGCAGAAGATAGCATCTCTTCCTATGAGAGTCACATGACACACCACCCAGCGCTACCTGTCTGCTCATGAGTTTACATGCAGATTGCTTTTCCAGTGGTGACTTGGTCCTGATGCTGCTTGTCATGTTTCTCAAGTTCTTTCTAATTTTGGGGTCTTCCCTTAAGCAATTAGAAATAAAAGTTACACAAGGCTACTGCTTTTTGTTAACAGAAGGTATATGTTCCCTGGGAATTTTATCTAAAAATGTCTCAAACTCTTGGCTGACATTAGCAAGCTGTGTGGGATTTGAAGTAATGCCTGTGTTATTATTTGTGAAACAGTCTTTTGTAACTCAGTCTTGAAGTTTTGGTAAAGAACATGCAGAGCTAGTCCTAGCCTGGAATTCTTTGACTTGAATCAGCAGTTCTGACTTGGTTCATTGTGAAGTCACATGGTCACACTGACCACTTTTATCTGTGGCACTTGAGTTTAGAGCTTGCATTAATGCCACTGGATATTAATAGAGCATTGTTAACCAAAGCCAATTGGAATTGTGTAAAACAATACTTTGTTTTGAAAGCATAGTCTGTATGGGAGCATTACACTGCATACACCAATCACCGACAGCACGGATAGGAAGTTCTGAGATGATATAATTAGCTAGCTCAAGCTAAAAAATTAGAACAATTATTACTTCACTTTGGCATCTAAATTTACATACATACATTATTTTATATGGCATATATACAATATTTTGTATTTTAAATGCTAAGTAAGCTGTTTTAATGTAACATTTTGGCTTAGACTTAGCAGCTACTGTTAAATGGTATGAGAATTTTGATGTTTTAAGGATTTTTTATCAATATTGTAACCCAAAAATTATTTTCAGGATATAAATGGTTTTTTGATGAACTTTCACATTTTTGATAAGTTAGTCTGGATTTGTTTAAAGCAGTAATAACCTAGTACTCAGAGGCTGTGAATTGAAGGTCAGTCCAATCATTCATGATGAAATCCTGAGACACAACTTGAAAATAATGTTTTTCCCTTTTGAAATTATTTTTTAGCTCGTAATGAGAGTTTTTATGTTGTATACAATCATCTTTTTTTTTTTTTCAATTTGTCTTTTTAAACAATATGTGATAGGCACCTATGTAAAGGTGTTGAAATTAAACTTTTAGGAGTTAATTCTATAGCTAATGAGTACCAGGGCTCAGATTTGAATAGCACTGACTTGGGAGTTTTAACACTTTCACACCAGTGTATTATTTCAAGGTATTATTTAGAGAACAGATTTACCAGAAAAGCTTAATGTTAGTTTACCACATTTTAGTTAAACTGACAGGAAAAGTCTGTTTCAGACATTCTATTTTGATACATTCTGGAAGAATTGAGATGAGTATGTGCATTAAGAAATCTGAATATGATGTATGTCATGAAGGAATTACAAAAGTATTTGTAAACTGTGTGACTAACCCAGTCACTTAGACTAGAATTAATCGAGGATTTGGGAGAAAGTGCCAGGTCCCTTTAAGATAAAGTATAGGCAATGAGATTTCAAGATAAAATCCCTTAGGAGAAAATAATTTGAAATCAACTTTTCAGGTTGAGGGTAGTGTCATGTCTTTAATCCCTGCACTCTAGATACAGACACATGCAAATTTCAGAGGTCAAGGCCAGCCTGCTCTACATAGTGAGACCACTTCTCAGTAAACAAAACTGTAACTTTTCAGCTAAAGTAAAATTGCGTAGTTAGATATTTGATTTGAACTTGCAGTAATTTTCTAATTTGAAGCATAAGAATTGGCGAGGGACGGGTCTCAAAATTTGTAGAATTAGAGCTGTGTTTGGTTAGAACTTTCTTTGCTTTATAAATGTGTATGTGTGTCATCTTGTATTCATTTCTGCTTGTTTCATTGACCAGTAAACTCTGAAGACATTGAAAAAAAGTTCAAAGTAATGGTTTGTAGACTTGGCTTGAGAAAGTCTCAAAGTTAGTATTTCTCTTCATTCTTAAAAATGTGCTCAACAGGAAAGTGTGAGAATTTCCACTCTGTTAGCAGTCTAATGTTTGGTTTTAATCAAGTTAGATATTATTTATTAAAAAATTGATGACAAATTCAAAGAATTCAGCATGGATACTTTTATTTTTCCAGCCTTCTTGAAAAGGCATGGACACTTTGGGTCCAGACCAGGCTTGTGATGGGAAAGTGTGTAAGGGAATAAGAAAACGGAGTATGACTAGGAACATGGATGAAAAGGAGATGGAAAGTCTGATTGGCTCATTGCAACCCAGCTATTGAATGATTGGCCTTTCCTTTGTACTGACCTTTTCCACTTATCAAAGTAGCCTCCAAATAAGCTTTAACGCACACACCTATTTCACGGTACACATTTTATATCCCTTCCTGAATGGAACACATGTAGGCACATAGTTCCCTCTCTGAAGGTAGTGTGATGCATCTGTCTATGGTCATTGTGTCTTGTTCTTACTGGTTAAAAACAACAACAACACAAAATCTTGTGTCGTGCCATGTTAGGCACAGAAGGACCTGATGTTTACCACAGAAAACCTGAGTTGCTTTGGGTAAGAGTCTCTGTCAGGGTCTGCTCCCCAGATTTTGAAGAGCCAATTTATTCCTCAGTCTAGAAACCGACCCTTACCACCATTGAACTCTTGTAGCACTAATGGGGAAGGCAGCTGATTCCCACTGTCCTTTCCAAGAATCTGGTAGTTGGAGGCTGTAGTGGTGGACCACAGAAACAGATAGAATTATATGTGGCTGGGAAGGGAGCACAGGTCACTTGCTACTTTTCTGTCTTGTTTTTATTTAGTGCACATGTTTTAATTTGTGATACCATTTAAAGCTTAACCCAGGAAAGGATCACTTTGTTTTATGTATGTGTATTTCTCTTTACTGTTTGATTTTTGTCTTTTTTGGTGATTTACAGTTGCCTGAAGTGTTTAGTATGTAAATGGTGTGGCCTGCAGAATAATTTGAAAAGGGATAACCTGAAGAAGGGTATGGTTTTGACTTCTAAAATCTCTTTTTTCCTCCATTATAACTACTGGCCTGTATTCATTCCATTTCCTGAGCATCCTGTTCTCCTTTGCTGTCCCTTTAGGTTACTATTCAGAAGGTTTGACTTACTAAATAAAAGGCACATCAATAAAATAGTGTCTAGGGTCAAGACTTAATTCCCAGCTAAAGCATAAGAAAGTGCAGTGCTTCCCTGGTCTTCTTTTATTATCTATCATAAGTGGGTATTGGGTACATCTTGTCATGTTGGGAGAATGTACTATTTGCATTTTCCTACATATAATTTTGACTTACTGAATAACTAAAACCCTTCTATATTCAACTTGCTTACCAGCATTTTCATCTTTAGTAAATAGCCATCCTTGTATATTTATTAAATGAATGCCTTTTATTATCTCCCTATTCACTGTGTAAATTAATATATTAGTTATGATTCCTTTTTCATAGGTGATGCTAAAAAGAAAATTTATTCCTCTTAAATAAGTATCTCTTTGCCTAAAAGCAGGCTTGTTTGTTGTCCACAAAACCGATGAAGATTTGGTCCGTGTGTATTTCAGCTGTGATCATTCTTGAGGGAGTGGAGAGTACTGAGGGTCCTTCTTTTGATCTTCTCTTACTGAGATGAGTCAGAGCTTCTAAGCAGGCGTAGCAAGAGCAGAACTGACCAGCACTAGTACATGTAGTCCAGAGAAGATGCTCCCCTCACTCACATAGGGTCAGGTGGGTGAACTTTCTCCTTCTGAAGAGTAGTCAGGAATTGAAAAGGCAGGTCACCTAAGGATAACTTTCCCACTAATTGCTGACTTAAAAATACCTGAAAGGTCTAGCTATCCATTTGTCTTACAAGTATCACACCTGAAATGTGACATTGACACTTACATTGTGGTTTTATAACCGTGGTGTATCAGCTTATTAACCCAAACCTGGACATCTCACCTGCTTTATATTTGTCTGTCCTATTATCTAGAGAGCCTGAGGATATGGTATTGATGGACAGCAAACCAGTTCTCAGTGAGGAGTTGTAATATGAAGTGTAAAGTGGGGGTATTTTTAAAAAAGGTATGTAGGCTTTGACAGGGTTAAATATTTACTGGAGGCTGCATTGAATATGGAGAAGATCCCCAGTGATGGTAGAAGACTTAACTTTTTCACTGGTCTCTTGCCAAACAAAACAAAACAAAACAAAACAAATCACACCTTGAAGAGGGTTGGGAAGCACCTAGCATGTTGACTGGTAGTGTGTTAATATCTATGTGCCTAATGAATGAGTAAAAGGATATGGTTGTTATTTATGCCCAGAAACTGCTTTTGCAAGTGCAAAATCTGACAGGGTGGAAGAGCATCAGAGTTACTTGTTGCTCATTGGCACCATTAAGGGACTGGCCCATTGCCCTACTTAAAAGGTATTGACATTTGGATGTCTTTAAATTACTCTAGAGTCAATGTTGTGGTAGCTTTCTGAGACACTTTCATACAGCTTCACCCCACTGTTATTTCAGATAACCAAAGCACCCTCTTCCCAAGTTAAAAAAGTATATATTTTGTTTTCTTTGCCTAAAAGCATTGAGTAAAGATACTTTATACAAAAAGCACAATAAGTTTGTACTAAATGAGTATTTGTTAATAAACATTGCCTGAAATCTGTTTTAATAGTATTTCCACAGTACTAAGGACCTGCACCCCTCAGTCTTAATGTCTTCCCTGATGCAGGGAGGGCATGTGACAAAATAGTTTTGGTAGGTGAATGTGGTTACAAATTTCTATCATCCAGCACATGGGAAACTTCAGTAGAGGGGTGCTTGAATTTGAGGCTAGCCTGGACTGTTTGAACTCAAGGACCAGAGTCCTCGTACAACCAGTCCTGGTGAAGAGTCTGGTCCCCATGCTCCTTACTTAGAGGAGATGGGAGGCAGAGAGAGTCCCTGGAGGCTGTGAGCCCGTTAGCTGCTTCCTGTGACACAGCAAACAAAGAGACCCTGTCTCAAATAAGGCGGAAGTCAAGGACCAGCATTCCAGTTTGTCCTCTGACTTTTGTCTGTGGTTGAAGGGGAACTTTGAATCTACAAGAAAAACAACAAAACAACACCCGGTCTATAAAAACAAAACAAAACCCAAAAAACTCTTCTTTTTCTTCTTGCAAAGAAATGATAGCCACAGGGATAGAATTCTTCCATTCTCCCATTTTCTATATCTTTAGGAAAGCTCTCACCTTCCGATGTTTTCTCTTTGTATATTTCTCTTTGTTTCTATACGTTTTCCCACTGGCTAGCTGTTCATTCCTGGCCCCAATTCTAAGTTCCATTCATGAATTTTGCCTGGCTTCCTCATTCTACACACTCTGTTGTAGTTTTTTCTCCAATTTTCCTTTAAACAGAATTTTGCTCTGTAGACCAGGCTGAACTGAAGTTAATATCTGATTATAACCAGAGTACTAGAATTACAGGCATGCTGACATATTCTTTTTTAATTTCTTAGTTTAATATGATTCACTACTATGTCTGGTTCTTTTATAAGAAATTCTTTCAGTCACACTAGTATAATTTACATGTCTTTCATCATTTCTTGTTTCTTCTCTTCTTAGATTATTTCCATTGCAACCCAAACTTAGAATCACAGTGCTACTTGAGAGCTTTCTTTCCTAGAAAATACTAAATTAATTTTTATCTACCTCACTAATATGCTACTAAATAGTTTTTACTTTCTACCTACATTATGGAAAAGATAATAAGTCTTGAAAATTGTTGGTTTTGTCTTGGCCTAACTTATATAAGTTTATATTTGAACTTTTATTTACTTGTGAGGTTTTTATCTAAATTTTTTTTCAAGGCAAATAGAGTGTCATTCCTGAGAATTTCTTTATTCCTTGGAAGCTCACATATTAAATAACCCAGAGCTGAGGATGTAGCTCAGAAGTAGAGCTTTGAGTTGGATATCCAACATCACCAGAATAAAACTCTGGTTTCTTTTTGTTTTAGGAAATTAATTTCTAACCCCAGTTTCATTACACTTGAGTCTGTTTATTCAGCCACAAATATCACATATATATGGTTAACTTTGATGTTTGGTTGGTTGGTTTGGGATCTGTCTTCTGACCTTGGTTTACATGCCTCAGACTCAAAGCAGCCCTCCCATATCATCCCCTTGAACTGAAGGTATAGGTGTGAACCATCACACCAAGCTTCAGTTGTATTTAGTGATAAATACTAAAAGTTCTAAAGGGAGATTTGCTAGAGGAGGATTGGGAAGGTGATGTTTTGTTTTCTGTGATCACATCATTAGTTCTCTAAAGTAATATTTTATGTAAGCTAGAAAACACTTGTTTCTTGAACAGTCATTCATAGTGTTCACACAATGGTAGGAACTAGCATAATTGCTAGATCTTTAGCTTTGATGTGAAATTCTGATTAGCACCCACAGCAAAAATTTTAGGATGCCTGCATATGTTTGCATTGTTCAAAAGACACCCACATGCTATTTAGCCTTGAGAAAAGTAACTGATTAGGAACATAAATAGTCAGTTTTTTTTAACAGAGATGGAAAGAGATACCTTTTCTGTGTATATTGTAGACTTTCTATTGCAGTGTGAAAACTAATGGCTTTTTTGCCTAAAGATTAATAAATTGACAGACTTGTTTCTCCTTAATGCTTTATTTGAATAATTGAGCAGCTGAGGGGGTTGGTGAAATCTGGATTAAAAGTTCCTGTTTACTGTTTGGAGTCAGCATTGACCCTCTGCTGTGTGAAAAACAACTAACCCTGGGGATTGTCAAGCATGGCATCTGGTCACATGAAAGAAAAAACTACTTCTACCCATTTCTGTTAAGGTTAATGACTGCTAGATACCATGTTTTATACCAGATTCTGTATAAAGAGAAGAAGAATAATAGGCTAGAGGCAAAGGAAGATTAGATGAATATATAGATTTGGCTCTGTGGTTACACATACCTTTCTATAACTCACTTCTTTTAATTATATTCAGAAGTCACTTAATGATGTTTTAAAAATTTGGACTTTGTACACATAAAGATTCAATGCTTAAAATATAGCTATGTTGTGCCCCTGGTGTTGAGAGTATGGATTAAGAACCATGGTGATGGTGTGAAGGTTGTAGCTTTAGACTTAGAGCATCTCTGTTCCAGGCAATTTCCTTCTACCTTTCATGATTTCCTTAAGTATTTGTAATACTAGCTTGGAGATGGCATGCCTTGTGTTCCAGTAAGGTCTGAAGAGGTAGTGAGAACCACTGGGAAAAATACCCCCAAAAAACTAAGCCCCAGAATTAGACACGACACTTTACTTAAGAAAGACTGATGCTGAGAAGGCACTGTGTGAGTTGTGGAGATGTCAATGGGACTGATGACCAAAAGCCTAGAGTCAATATGGAGATGGACTTCTGAATGAATCTTAGGAATCTGGAGAATCTTTTATATTGGTTGATGGGGAAAACTTTTAAACCAGGCAGTGGTAGTGTAGGCCTGTAATCTCAAAACTCAGGGCACAGAAGCAGATGGATCTCTGAGTTTGAGGCCAGTTTGGCCTACAGAGCTAGTTCCAGGACAGCCAGGGCTATCCAGAGAAACCCTGTCTTGAAAAACAAACAAAGAAAAAGGATTTTAATTGTTAATGTTGATATTTCAGATGTGGGGAAATGTGTGGTGGCTAGATGATACAGATTTGTGCTAAAGAGCCAAGACCTGATTGTCTGTAATCTTTGATGTGATCTTACTAAGATTACCTGAACCTGGGACAGGCTGACCTTGACCTCACAGCACTTCTGCCTGAGCCTCCTGAGTGTTGGGATTACAGGCCAGTTTTACCATATGCCTAACAGCAGCTCTGAATTTATTGACCCCACTAGATTAATCCCGGCAGTCACTGCCTACTTCAGATACCACCAGAATATAAAAACATTTATCATTGTTATTTTCATTAGTAGTTCAGACTGGATCATGTCACTTTGCCTACATTGATATTTAAATTTTGAACTCCTAATAAATCTCTGTGCTCTGAGTGCTGGGAATATAGGTTTTTAACACAAGGCCCATTTTAAAAATTGGAATTATTAAGGTGAGGTTATGCCATAGTGACAGTTAATTTTAGGTTTCCTTTTACTTTATTGCTTTGACTCTTTTCTAAGAAAATATTGAGGAAACTTACATTTATTATTATATTGAAATATTTGGTCAGGCTATTTAAGAAGAAAGGCTTGTCTGGCTTATGGTTGTGAATGCTGAAAGCCCAAACGGCAAGCACATTACAGACTTTGGTAAGGGCTTCCCCTCCACTGTGTCACTTTCTAGTGCAGCCCCGTATAAGGAGCATGTATGGTGAGAGCATTACACACACCCACATCCAGGACACAGACTTACAGGACAGTGATGTAGGGACCTTGAACTAGGCCTCCCTTTTTATGGTTCCACATCTCCAGTACCAATATACTGGGGCCCAAACTCCCAGTTCATAAACCTGTATAAGAAATGAATTATATAGATTATTGCATTTCACTCTTGGAAGTTTTTGTCATCTTAAAAATGGTTAACCATGTTTAGTTCTGTTTGTCTTCACCAAGTGACTCAAGATTATATGATTCTTAATTTGTATTCCTGTTTCTTTCGTAACCAGGAACCTTTTGAGGATGGCTTCGCAAACGGAGAAGAAAGTACTCCAACCAGGGATGCTGTGGTTACATACGCTGCGGAAAGTAAAGGAGTTGTAAAGTTTGGCTGGATCAAGGGCGTATTAGTATGTATGCATAGACTCCATTGGAAGATTATAATCCTTTGACTAGAAAACCTGGCTCAAGAGAACCACTGTTCTTCTGCTTTAACTATAGAAGACACAGCTCATGCCTTGTGTGTTCTTTCTTTTGGGATATTATATTCATTAGGGGAGACATGTTTATTATTATATACATCATCTTGATAAAATTGGAAACTTTCAAATTTTTATTTTTGGTAGAGAGTTCCTTTTATATAGCCATGGTTGGCCTAGAACTTCTAAAGTATACCTGGCTGGCCTTGATCTTGTCATTATTTGCATCTGCCTCCCAAATGGCGAATCATCATAATAATACACAAAAAGAAACACAGAATAAGAAATTAATATATGCCCAAGTTGTAGGAGTATCATACTTGGTTTAAATTTTTCAAAAATGGTGTGATCCATTGCCATTTGTGTTGGCGTACATCCAGTACTTAACTCTGTTTTAACCATTCACGACAGAGTAATGAATGCATAGGCAAACTTAGAAAGGCAGTTCTTAACTTTAGATTTGAAGTCTCAGCCAGGTTTGGTGGCACAGGCCTTTAGTCCCAGCACTCAGGAGGCAGAGGCAGGTGGATCTCTGAGTTTAAGGCCAGCCTGCTCTCTATAGTGAGTTCCAGAACAGCCAGGGCTATGCAGAAAAACCCTGTCTTCAAAAATAAACAAAAAAAGAATCTTAAGATAATATTCTATTGTGTTTCTGACATGCTTATGCAGCATCTATACCAGCTAACATGAGCTCTCAGTAAACTCTTTTGATAGACTTATGGATTTCAAAATGCATAGTTTCAAGCATGTTTTCTGTTTTGGCTTATTTAACTTTTATTACTGTATAATGTTTTAATTACATTTCTTTTTCTGTGATGTGACCTCTTTTTCCCTTGCCAGGTACGCTGTATGTTAAACATTTGGGGTGTGATGCTCTTTATTAGACTGTCATGGATTGTGGGTCAAGCTGGAATAGGTAAGTGAGGTTTTATCCACTCGATCTCTGGTTATAAGAGCTGTGGGCCCTGTGAAGTTGTCCACTGAGATGTGTTCCCCTTTTATGTAGATTGCTATCATAATTAACTTTTATACTTTTGACTTTATTTCTCAAAAACGAGATTAGAATTAGGTAATTTATAGCCTATGTTTTAGTCACTTACCTATTTCTGTGAAGAAATGCTGTGACCAAAGCAACTTATAAAAGAAAGCATTTAATTTTGGGCTTGCTTAGTGTTTCGGAGAGTGAGCCCATGACCATCATAGTTGGGAGCACAGCAGCAGGGAGACAGACATGACAGTGGAACAGTAGCTTGTGGGTTTCCTTCTGACCCACAAGCAGGAAGCAGAGAGAATGAGACTGGGCCTGGTGTGGGCTTTGGAAGCTCAAAGCCTCCCCCAGTAACACACCTCCTCCAACAAGCCCAGACTTCCTAACCCTTCCCAAGCAGTCTGCTAACAAGAAACCAAACATTCAAATAGGTGAGCCCATGGGGCCATTCTCACTCAAAACAGCACAGTCCAATTGAGTGCTTGCCCTGCTAGTTCTAGGTAATGGCAGGTTTAGGGGGATGAGGTTCTCAGGTTCTTTTTTCTCCTTGAAGGTCTCTCCGTCCTTGTCATAGCGATGGCCACTGTCGTGACGACTATCACTGGATTGTCTACTTCAGCAATAGCTACCAATGGGTTCGTAAGAGGAGGTGAGCCAGCTGGCCGAAAGACACACCCATACTTCCTAAGTTCCTGTTTCTGTCTGCTCAGAGCCTGTTCCCATTCTAGAAATGGAGTCTGTGTTCCTGAGAGCTTGAGTCTCTTAGATAGTGCTGTGTCACAGTCCCACCAGCCAGACCTGCATTCCTGCATCGACAGACCCGTCTCTTCCCATCTGCAGCTGAATAAGACTAAAAAAAGGAGCCAGCCACTATAGGCACCTCTAAAAGATAAACACTGTATACATTTTATTTAAGCTTCCCTCTAAAATTAATGTGAGCTTGCTTATTCTATGAGTTAGGTGAAGTGTATCTTACTTGTGCTTCAGTTGGTCAGGTAATTGTTGGGCACCTTGTGGCACATGCTGGGTTTATAACAGTGTCAGGCACAGTCCAGTTTTCTAAGGACTTAAGATCATATAATAATAGAAGTCATTTTTGGGACCTAAGGGCTGGGAGTGATACCATGGTTTTGACATACATTATTATCTTGATGAATGGAACATTGCTGTTTATTACTTTCTTTATTTGTATGACTAATGAGACTTGAAAGGAAACAATTGTATTAATATTTTATTAAAATTTAAACTTGATGGAGATTATGCATCTTGGTCTCAGGTGTCTAAAATTTTCTGTTTTCTGAAATAATTGAAAATCTCCTCATTTTTTTATTGGTAAAGCCAAAACACTGAAATTGAGGAAAACTTAACATTTTCCTATATGTGACAAAAACACTGTCTTAGAAAAATCAGGTTATCATTGGAGGTCAAGTTTTTTGTCTTTAAATCCATTGTTTAACTATGGACCACTAGTGTTACCAAGCAAGAAACTCCATTGTTTTTTTCCTGTGATAGGTAAATTCCTTCAAGTTGTAACTTACAGATCAATAAATATTTGTAGGAGCTACAAAAGGCAGTTCTGAAATTCCTGTTTTATTAATGCAGTTTTTCCTTCAATACTTCCTGTAAACATGACCAGCTCAGAAACCAGACTTTGGTTATTTCTTTCTGAAAATAAACTCACCTACTTGGCTGAATCTGCTTTGTGAATTTCTTGGTATAATTACAAGAATTGTTGGCATTTAAAACCCTAACTTTTCATCTCTTTCTTAGGAGGAGCATACTATTTAATCTCTAGAAGTCTAGGGCCGGAATTTGGTGGTGCCATTGGCTTGATCTTCGCCTTTGCCAATGCGGTGGCAGTTGCTATGTATGTTGTTGGATTTGCAGAAACTGTGGTGGAGCTGCTTAAGGTACTTACTTGGACCTAGTACCTTGCCAGATCTTGCCTGATCTTCCCTGACAGGATGTGTGTGTGTGTGTGTGTGTGTGTGTGTGTGTGTGTGTGTGTACGTGCGCGTGTGCATGCGCACACACACACACACACACACAATTTTAAGCTAATGTGAACTTTAAAAATGCTACTAACATTAGTAACGTTATCACTTACTCTTAGAAGTAAGTTTGCTTATAGAGGAGAAACTGGGTGATTTTGATAATTTCATGAAGGTCTATTCTTTTCCCCTTTTGTATTATAAAAGACCATTAAAATATGAGTTCACACAAAACACAGAGTACATTTATTTCAGTTGTGCCAATTTATAAAACCTAATTATGCCAATCAGATTAGATACACCAGTATTTGTAATTCAAGAAGACATTAGATATATAAGGTAACTGAATGACAGCTAATAGTAATTAGTAATTCTTTTCCTTTGGTTTTGAGACGGGGTCCTGCAATGGGGCTGGCTGGAAACTTGTGTTATAAACCAGACTATCTTTGAAATTTCAGTAGTCCTTCTGCCCCTGCCTTTCAAGTTCTGGGAACACAGGCATGCAGCACCATTCTTACCTCTTTCTTTTCCTTTACAAAGCATTGATCTAAGGAGCTGTTCGTTGTATTTCTCTTTTGTAGGAACATTCCATACTTATGATAGATGAAATCAATGATATCCGAATTATTGGAGCCATTACAGTAGTGATTCTTCTGGGTATCTCAGTAGCTGGAATGGAGTGGGAAGCAAAGGTAGGATGTGACAGCATCTATAAGCATTTAGTCCACACACCCAGTCTTTTAGGAAACTTAAACTGATTTTCAGAATCTAGTGGGAAAGTGGCCATTTTTATAGAAGTTGATGATGTATAGGTTATTTGCATTTAAAATGATATATTTGAAGTTAACCCATTTTAAATCCAATTAAACACTACTTTTTTATTTATATGTCTTGAAAACTTAAGAATTGAGCCTAAGGCCCCTTGCATGGTAGGCTATATGTCTACCACTGAGAGCATCCTAGTCCTTCATTTATTTGCATGTATAACACATTGAATTTTATCCTACTTGGGCCTTAATGTATAAGAATTCTTTCTGACCAGAAAGACAGCTGAATGGGTAATGGTGCTTGATACAGATGCCCCGTGTCCTGCATTGAATTACTGGAAGCCACAGACAGGTGGAAGGAGAGACCCAGCTCCCCAAAGTTGGCTCCTGAGATCCACACACACACTGCAGTACACGTGGTTCCCTTTCCCATAGCAATGACATCTTAAAATGATTTGTAAAAAGTTTTGTTTGCACAGGCTGGAGAGATGGCTCAGAGGTTAAGAGCACGGGCTGCTCTTCCAGAGGTTCTGAGTTCAATTCCCAGCAACTACATTGTGGCTACCAACCATCTGTAATGAGATCTAGTGCCCTCTTCTGCTGTGCAACTATACAGGAAGGCAGAATACTGTATACATAATAATAAATCTTTAAAAAAAAAGTTTTGTTTGTGCATAGTATTTACTCAGTGCCAAAGTTGGAGAAAAGATGATGCTCTCTTGGGCTTCCTGCTCTCCCAGTGTCTCTGCTCCTGAGTGCCTCCATTAGGCACATAGAACACTTGCAGGCAGATACATCACTGTGTTTGGGCCTGATCTGAAACTTGTGATGGTCACAAGCATAGTGTCCCTGTCAAGACCGTAGTCTTGGTGGAGAGGTAGGGCATAGTTGTATAGAAGGAAAAGCCCATGGCTTGGGTGAGGATATTCCCCTCTTTAGGACTTATTTTAGAAATGTGTGACATGATTCTACCCATAATTGAACATTCTCAGATAGTTTTATTTGAGACAGGATCTTACTCAATAAGTGTGGACTAGTCTCTGACTTGTGGTCCTTCTGCATCAGCTTCCTGACAAGCTGGAAACTCAGGCTCATGACTTTTGCACTGTTATTCATGTATGAGCATTTATTGAATATCCACTGAATGCTTTGCATCCTATAAGACATTCAGCAGAGAGGCAGAATGAGACAGCTGTCTGTAATGGAGGAGAAGGCAGGAGACTGTCTGTAATGGAGGGGAGTGTGGAGATTAGACTGTGACTTTCAGGGTTTGAACCATAGGCTCAGATCGTCCTCCTGGTGATTCTTCTTCTGGCCATCGCTGACTTCGTCATAGGAACATTCATCTCACTGGACAGCAAGAAGCCTAAGGGGTTCTTTGGCTATAAATGTAAGTATAATGGGTGGAATACTTTGTTAAGAATGCAGATTATAGCCTTCTGCTGTTAACTGCATTTAATACATATTTTAATTGTAATTAAATTTGGTCTGGTGATCACACTAATTCATAATTCAGTTTTTTGTCCTATTTGTAGGCTTTGCAGTTAGAGTAAAATTGCTTTCATTTTCATCTTTGTTTTTTAATAATAGCAAGAATAATAGTGGTTGAGTTTAGAGAAGCCAGTTTTACTAAGGAGAAGAAGATGCCTACAAACTTCTCATTATATGTCCAGTTATGTGTTTCTGGGATGTGGGAAATGTGTCTTTAGGTGATTTTATTGTTGCACAAACATCTAAGAGTATACTTATCCAAACTAAGATGTCTATGATGTCATCAGTTATACAACCAATTATGTATATTGCCCATTGTTGACCAAAATGCTCCTTGACATGTGACTTTTTAAACATAACAGTTTAAAAGTGCTAATGGATTGTGAAAGCAGATAGAGGTCGCAAAAAATCATGACTTTTTACCTCTAAATACTTCCTCTCATATCTAAGGAAAAGGGAAATTCAGGAAATTTATCTTTGGCACAATGCACAGATGCATAGAAGTTTTTCAGGTCTCCATGAGTATCCTAATACCAACTGCAGGTTTCCTTGTTCAGAATCAATTGCATTAAGTTGTTCATTTTCCTTATGTAATCTTCAGTCTTTCACCTTCTGTGATGCTGACAGTTTTCAGGATTACAGATAACTTATTTCTGGCTGTCTGGCTGTATTTCTGTCTGTGTCTGTTGGGGGTCATCTCTCTAGCTGGATTGTTTGTACTGTAAACATTATGTCTTCAGCACCCAGAGTTGGGAGTCCAAGTGATCTCAGCTTTTCCCACTTTAATGTTGTTAATTTTTATCTCTTTATAAAGGTGAAGCCTTTCTTAAGGCTTCTCTGTTGAGAAGTTGCCATTTATTGTTAGTTAATAAGTGATACTCTGAGACAGTGCATAGCCTTGCCCCCATTTGACTCTAACCAAATGGTTTTATTAGTAATCCTTCGGTGGGCTTCTGTCAGGTCACAATGACATCAGACAGCATAGATTGTTTGTCTTTCTTAGTCACAGTCTTCTTTCTGAAAGGCTTCCCTTGTTGACTGGCCAACCTAGTGACTGCTGTAGCTATTATTCCTCTGTCTCAAGGTTTCTTTTGCTGAGATAAGACACCACGACCAAAATGCAAACTGGGGAGAAAAGGGTTTATTTGCCTTACATTTTCATATTGCTATTCATTATTGGAGGAAGTCAGAACAGGACTCAGATCGGGCAGGAACCTGGAGGCAGGAGCTTGGTGCAGAAGCCATGGAGGGTGCTGCTTACTGGTTTGCTTCCCTAGACTTGTTCAGCCTGTTTTTTTATAGAACCCATAACCACCTGCCCAGGAATGATCACCTGAGTCCTTCCCCTCATTCACTAATTAAGAAAATGTCCTATGGTCCTGCGTACAGCCCAGTCTCATGGAGGCATTTTCTTAATTGAGGTTCCCTCCTGTCTGATGACTTCAGCTTGTCTCAAGTTGACGAAACTGTCCTGCCTCCCCTCTGTTTCCATCTATTGCATTCATCATGACCCTGATCCTCCCAACTGTGTTCTTTATTTTGGTGTTATCTAGTGTTATAGTTCAAAGTAACTTCAGGAGATTTATCTTGTTTTAATTGCTCCTTTAGACCTTTTAATCTTTAGCTAAAATTGGCCCAGAAAATATGGAAAGGCATTTTAAAGTCTATCTAGGTAGGAATGGAAGTGGGTATTGGAGAGTAGGGTGGAGGCTGGCTCCTGGTCAGTGTATTTCTTTCATTTCCCTGCCTGCTTTCTTGTGTTTTTTATTTTCATGTGGAGGAAAATGGGGTCAGCAATCTATACTGATTTTTGTTTGAGTTAGTAATAACAATTAAGTTTGGAGGTTCCTAAAAACCACTGATAAGAGGTATAAAAAGATGGGACATATTCTAGATTAGATCACCATTTTAATAGCAAACCAGAAACCAGATCACATCAGAAAACAGGAGCATAGATACTGAATTAGCATTAAGTAAGAATAACATATTGTGGGCAGACCATATATACTAATTACTCTTGACTTGAATTATTTTGGTCTCATTTGCTATCCAGTAATTACTGAAATACTTTGTTCTCTATAGCTGAAATATTTAGTGAGAACTTTGGACCCGATTTTCGAGAAGAAGAGACTTTCTTTTCTGTTTTTGCCATCTTTTTCCCTGCTGCAACTGGTATTCTAGCTGGAGCAAACATCTCAGGAGATCTTGCAGTGAGTATTACGAAGTACTGTGTTGATTACTGATCTGTTAAACATGCTATTCATGTATTTATTTTTATAGACTAAAAAGATCTTCTTGTCTTACAGGATCCCCAGTCAGCCATACCCAAAGGAACACTCTTAGCCATTTTAATTACCACAGTGGTTTACATAGGGATTGCAGTGTCCGTGGGTAAATAGCCTTCATTTCTTTATATGTCTTAGAAATTTTGTGATGTTCATAGCATAAGTAGTAGTATAACATTTTCTGACTTTAGCTTTCCAAAGTACTTCAGGTAAAAAGGCATAGAATTAGTTGCCTATTTTAATCCACAGGCAGCTTGAGGGGAACTAGTGGAGACCTACAGAGACATAAAACCACCAAATGCTTTGCTGGGCCACTTCCAGAAGTCATTTATTATGGCAAATTAGAAATATATGTAAAATTATACCTGTAAATTCACACTTGATTTAAAAATATGAGATATATTGACACATGGAAGTGAATTTTACTCTTTAAAGTTATGAAGATTTGGGGCCCAGGCAATTCTTGCACACTGTTGTACATGTACCTACTCATTCTCACACAAAATTATAAGCTCTGAATTTATTTGTTTCATGGTAGGAGGTTTCCATGTATATTTTACTAAGAATACTTCAGTTCTTCCATAGTTTGTTTATTTGTTTTACTCAGAAATAGTGACAGAACTCTATTTTCACATGTTTTAGCTATTTCTCCGGGTAATTTTGATATTTGGCTGAAACAAAATTTAGAAATGCTCAGTCATGATGGGCCAGATTGCCTTTTAAAAATGATTTTGGATTTAATTTATTCTTAATACACAATTCTTAAATTCATTTGCGAAAAACCAGGTGTTTTCCCATAAAACTTTCAAATATGCTTACATAACATATAGCTCAGCTAAATAAAATTTGTTTTTAATTTAACTTATGGCATCACTTATTATGTTCCAACTTTTAAGATCTTTTGTTGCCACTGATATAGGTCTTTTTTTCTGATGCTCTGGTATTGCTAGGCCTCATGTTGAGGTCATTCTGTCTGTCATCAGTGCGCAGAGGGACTGGGAAAGAACTCAGTACCAGTGCTCATGTAAAGTTCAAAGCAACAGAAACTTTACCCCCCAGACTGTCGGGTACCACACAGGTGTGCCTAGGGTTTTACTTCAAGTGTGCCTGGCCTGGACTACACAGTGATTGACAGGACATGAAGTGTGGCTGATTGGAGTCTTAAGTGTTCATTTCTCTCTCTCCAGTTCAGTAATAGTCCAGAGGCTCATTTAGAGGCTTTTGGCGACATGGTTGAAAGTGTTATGTAGCTCATCATTAAATATTTATACAAGCATTTATGTGATGCTGGAAATCTAGCATTTTTTAAAAAAATGGAAGGATCAGTTTCATTATTTAAATTTCAGTGATCACAAAGCTTCTCATAATTCATTCAGAGTAAAGATAAATATATATGCAGTGTATGCTACTATGAATGTGTACCTAAACAGCACTGTGATTTCCTTATGAATGGGTATATAATTTTAAGAGGAATGCATGTATGACTTACTCTCATTGTTCCTTCAGGTTCTTGTGTTGTTCGGGATGCCACCGGGAATGTTAATGATACCATTACAACAGAGCTGACCAACTGTACTTCTGCAGCCTGCAAACTAAACTTTGATTTTTCCTATTGTGAAAGCAATCCTTGTTCTTATGGGCTAATGAACAATTTTCAGGTGAGCACTGAGTTCATAATATACATTCTGTATTTATCTAGGGATTAGACCATTATGAAATCTCTGGCCATTTAGGATATACCTGTACATTAGAAGAGAAGGCAATTGATATTTTCTGCCCCTCCTACTAAACTGTCTTACCACTAACTAGGCAAATGAAAAGAGTAAATGAACTCTGAGATGACTCATGAGTTAAAGCTTTTGAGAGTTACATTTTTCTAGTGTGTATACATGCAGTATATGGATATACTATTTCAGAAAACCGGGTAACAAGCATCTTTTATAAGTTACTTTTGGTATTCTGTTTCTGGGTTCTGTCTGCTCTGTTCATTGAGCTTTGAGTTTTCTGTTCACCAGTATCAGTCTGATTCACATAGTTATTATATAGTAAGTCTGGAAGTCAGATTAACTTCCTCTTCTAAAATTGTGTTAGCAATTTTAGCTTCTTAGTAATTAGTGTACCCTTGTTAGTTTATGGTTGAATGAACTATTAATATATATCAATTGGTAGAGTCTGGTATGTATTGGTGGGTGTTCACCTAGTGTGCACAACACTCTGGCTCAGTCCTCAGACCACATGCACTGGATGAAATGGCACACTCCTGTAATTCCAGCAATTGGGAAGTAGAGGAGGAGGATCAGCTTGAGGTCATCCTTAGCTGTGGAGCAATTTTGAGATCAACTTGAACTACATGATACCTTTTCCAGCATCTCTATGAATCAGTATGGACAGTAATGATGGTTAATTATGTATGGCCTGTACCAAACCACCATCTAACAAAAGAATTAAACTATGAATAGATGCTTAAAAGTTAGAGAATGTTTGAAACATGTGACCTGTATAAAGATCAGTATTAGTTCTTAGGGTTTTGGAGACCTTTGATTCTTTGTTGTTCATTATTTATTTACCTCTGTTAAGATAGTAAATGCCAGGGGCCAAGGCAACAGCTCAGTTGGAGTACATGGACATGAGTTTGATTCCCAGAAACCATGTGAAAAAACTGGGTATATGGCGCTTGTCATCCCAGAACCAAGGAAGTGGAGACATGTAAATGCTTGGCTCACTGCCAGAAATCTCAGGCCACCTAGTGCAAATTGAGGCCAGTCTTGAGATTGCCTCAATAAAAGCTGGACAATACCTGAGGAACAGCACCTTCATATGAGCATGTTCATGTTCATGCATATATGTACACATAAAAAAAGTATGTCACAGAGACAGCTGACCCAAGCTACTGGGAGCTCACTGTCTCTGAATTGACAGTAGGGAACCTGCATGGGACTGAACTAGGCTTTCTGAGTGTCGGTGACAGTTGTGTGGCTTGAGCAGTTTGTGGGGCCTCTGGCAGTGGAACCAAGATTTACCCCTAGTAAATGAACTGGCTTCTAGCAGTGCATTCCCTATAGAGGAATACCTTGCTCAGCCTTGATACAGGAGGAGGGGCTTAGTCCTAACTCAGTTTGATATGCCAGATTACATTGACTCCCCATGGAAAGAAAGCCTTACCCTCTCTCTGAAGAATGGATGGGGGTTGGGGGGGGTGATGCTGGGAGGTGAGTGGGAGGAGGGGAGCGAAGGGGAACTATGGTTGGTATACAAAAATTTAAAAAAATAAATAAAAAAATACATGAGATGGGTTTTAGAACCTAAAGAGTTTCAAGGATTATCAAAACAATAATATACACAAGTAGATTTAGGAAGTTAGAATAAAATAGTAATTTTGTAAAATACGGATTTCTAATGATCCCAAGTAAGAAAATAAAATTTTTGTTACCCAAACATACTCAAACATTTTTAGACCTCATAGTTACTATTTACAATATGTAAATATTTTATGATACAACTTTTGGAGTAAAAATTTTAATGACATTTTGTTTTCCCTTACATAGTTTCCAGTAGTTTTTTGTACTAATTGTAAGTATTAATCAGTTATGTGATGCACGTTTGTATTTTCTAGTCACAAGACTAGGCAGAATTATAGAAATGAAAACATTCATTCTAAGTTAATGATTCCCTGACATTGATACTGTGTATAAAAGGTACAAACATTGGTCTCTGCCCACTGACTGAGAATGCTAGTCAGATTTCTGTATGTTTCCTAGAAATACAAGCTGGATTCTTTATGATCTCTCTTATGGTCTTATTTGAGTATAGCTCTGCTTTTATTTAAATAAGTAAAACTTTAAAATGCCATGTCAAGAAATAAAAGTAGGGGTAATGGGGGAATCCTGTGTAAATCAGTAAAGCATGGCCCATAGAAAATAACTAAACAGGTAAGTTACACACTGACTTACTGTTTTGTTGCTGTGAAAAGTCACTTATGACCAAGACAACTCTCATACAGGAAAGTTTTACCTTGGGGCTGCCTTAGAGTTTCAGAGGCTCTGCCTGTTTTCATTGTGCTGAAGAGCATGGCCACTTGCAGGCAGACATGTGGTTAGAAAAGAGCTGAGAGCTTTAATTCCTGAGAAACAGACACCAGTGTAGCAAGTTTTCTTGGACTGCCAGCCCCCAAATCTGGATGTGGAGACTTACTATTAAATATATATGCTTGGTCTTAGCTTAGGCTTGATTTTAGCTGTCTTTAAAAACAAACAAACTTAAATTAACCCATTTCTGTTGATGTATGTGCTGCTCCAAGGCTCGTTTATCTCATTTACATATTGTCCATCTACTTCCTCTGAATCTGGCTGGCTGGCTCCTCTTTTTCTCTCTTGCCTGTCTCTCCTCTGCCTACCTATTGGCTGTTCAGCTTTTTATTAGACCAATCAGGTACCTTAGGCAGGCAAGGTGGAACAGCAACACATCTTTATATTATATAGTTAAACAATATTTTGTTCCACAGCACATTGAGCCTGTGGGCTTAAAGCTCCGAGCCCACCTCTAGTAACGCACCTCTTCCAACAAAGACACATCTCCTAATCCTTTGAAACAGTTCATTTACTGGGTACTAAGCATGTAAATATTTAAGCCTGTGGGTTCATTCTTATTCAGACTACAACAGATGCCTATTATAAAATCCACATGGGCCCTACTTCATAGTCTTGTTTTACATATATGAATGACCTGATGCTTAAGGGAGTAGAGACATTTGGGACATTTTGCTGGTTTTACAATTTGAATTACGTGTGTTTTGTCTCATTACATTTCTTTATTTTGATATCTTGTAAAACCTTTGACTTATTCCTTGCCTGTGAACAAAGTGTGATTTTTTTTTTTTTCTAAGTCAAAGCTCATACCTGATCTCTCACAAGCCTCTCTTTGTTTATCCTGGGCTTGGTTCCTGTGTTTGTGCAAGTGTGTGCACACATGCTACCATTCCTTACCTCCATTCAGTGCTTCATATGGAGAACCGTCTACCTTTCATCTTTGCTTTGTATGCTGTGGACTGCACTGATGTCACCACTACTTTCATTCATGTCACTATGTCCGGATACTCCTGAAACCATTTTCACCATTAAATTCTAGGAATGGGGAAGTTTGGGTAACTATTAAACTGGAAAGTCTAGTTGGCTCTTCCTGTGGTGTTTACCAGTATATAGAACATTGATGCTGATTGGGCAGAGAATGCATTGAGGTCTTAATGTCTAAGTCTGGGAGGAATGCACAGCACACACTCACATAGGCCCTCATGGTACATGTTTGGACATAGCATACTACCTTCATCAATTTATCAGTGTACTTAACTGTGTCTTGTTTATAACTTATATCCCAGGTTATTTAGAGGCAAAATAAAATTTGTAGCATAACCTTTTAGCTAGATGCATTTTTACTTAAGAAAGCTACATACCCACAATCCTATTGCAACCTCATAAAAAGAAACCATCTGGTACACTTTGACAGGAGCTTGAACCTCAGTCTGACTCTTTGACTAGATCTTATCATCAGTTTCCTAGAACTAGGCTGAGAGGAATGGGTTGCATACTAGAGAGAGATAGTCAGTGCATTGCTCCAGATATAGGATAGGAGCTCCAGAGAATGGCAGGAAAAATTTAAATACAGTGGAAAAATATAAAACTACATATTAAAAATATTAAAAAACTGTATCAACCAAATATAATAATCATTTTTGAGAGCTGGTTTAAGAAAACCCCACGAACCTGTTTTAAAATGACCGAGACAGTGGGGATGATTTAAGCAGTTTGATAGCTGACTAGATCTGTGATACTGTGAAGGGAAGGCCACATCAGCAAGCTGGACCAGCAGCTTTAACTACAGCTCCCAGATCTCTTTGCCTGCTAACACACACACTTAACCCTGTGCATTAAAATTGTAGGATTGGGAATGGCATGGGATTGACCCAAATTGTCCATGGTTCAAACCTGGTGAATGGTAGTTGGTGGCTCATTATCATATTTTCTCTGACATGTTCATTTGAAAATTTACAAGGGGAGAGGATTTTTTTTTTTTTTTTTTTTTTTTTTTTAGTGGTAAACCTATTTTAATTTACTTCTCATTGCTATTCCAAATTTCCATCAGATTTTTCAGTTTTGGTTTTCTTTATTAGAATTGTCAAATTGTGATTGTACAATACTTTGTTCTTTCTCAAATTGTTTTCATGACTTATTTTCAAATTCTTTCACTTCTTTAAGGTGATGAGCATGGTGTCAGGGTTTGCACCCTTAATCTCTGCAGGCATCTTTTCAGCCACACTTTCTTCAGCTTTAGCCTCTCTCGTGAGTGCTCCCAAAATATTTCAGGTAATGTTTTCATATTATAATTTTTACTGAGGGGGGCATTAAGATATTTCAAATTTTGGATTGTTACTATATTCAAATAGGTCAGAAATATCTATTTGGTATGTTTGTATATACATATATCAAAAGTGATATAAATTTTATGTGTATAAATACTATGTAGATGTATACAAAATTTGTTCATTGTTCTAATGTCAAGGTACATGCTTAGAAAAGATGATTTGGGCATCTGGAGATGTGGCTCAGTTGTATGAGCTTATGCAAAAGATCCAAATTCAGTTTCCAAAATGTATATTGGGTTGCTCATAACCATTTGTGAATCCAGACACATACATAATTAAAAATAATAAAAATAAATATTTTAGGGATAGAAAGGATGGGTTTTGTTTTGGCATACTTAGCATAAAAATCTAGGGTTCTTGTCACATATTAGGAGTACAGTCTAAGACTAATCAGAAGTAGTGAATAATGGTTTCAGTTAGCATGATGCCAACTTCAGTATTTTATATAACTTATTTTACATTAATTGTAGTAGGTACAGCAGTAACGAGAATGAACAGTGTTCCTCGTAGTGATCACTAATCAACTAATACTAATTAGGATGTCATTTTTAACTACCAAGTCAGATGAATGTTGATTTTCTGTTTTATTCTTAATATTGTAGTCAGAAAGTATAGTAATAGTGTAGAATATGAGTTTTAAGACAGCATCTATTAAGATTTGAAGAAAACTGGTTAAGCTTTATACATAGGACTTTGAATGTTCAGACTTGGACTTAGTTTTCTTAAAGCCACAGGTACACTGTATTGTACTTACCAACTTCCAGTTTTCTTTTTTATTGAACTATTACTCGAATGCTCCACTGATTCTTTATATGTAGTTTCAACATGAGATGTGGTAGGACAAATCTTAAGCAGTGCTATAATCCAGCCACCCTTTGCTGTTTGGACTGTTTATTGAGCTTTGTAGTCTATGGATGAAGCACCCTGAGATAGGAAACAAAAAGCATCAAAAAAGAGACTCGGGCTCCATTCTTTATTAACCTAACTGTTAGCAGATTTGTATATTTTAATTTTTATGTATTTCATTTTAATGTTTTTTTTTTTAATTAGGCTCTGTGTAAGGACAATATCTACCCAGCTTTCCAGATGTTTGCTAAAGGTTATGGGAAAAATAATGAACCTCTTCGTGGTTACATCTTAACATTCTTAATTGCACTTGGATTCATCTTAATTGGTTAGTTCTATGGATGGTATATCATATAGGTTTTGGTATATTTATAGTATTACCTATAATCATGAATATTAAATTATTGACAAAATGTGCCTTGCTTAAGTGCACCAGGTTAATTTTTAATCAAACAAAAGATTAAGTAAAATACTGCAAGTGATAGCGTTGGATATTTATTAAAGTTAATGCTATTACTTAAAATTGGGGAAAGAAAAGATCACATTTTAATTCCAGGCTAGCCTCCTGTTATTCACAACGATAGCCAAAGATAATCTTGAATTTCTAATGGTGGTCTCTCTAGGACTAGGATTATAGGCTTGTACTGCCATACCTTTTTTCTAAAACATATACGATGATAGTGTAAGGAAAAGGGTACTTTGGATCCCAGGAAGGTAATGCCTCTATCTGATCCTATGTAAAGCTGTGGATCCTTCACTGCTAAATAGACTTTCTAAATAATTTTCCCTAGAACCTCAAGTTAGTTGACTGAAAGTCTGATTATACCATCAATTTTAATGGCAAGATAGAAATATCAGTCTGTGGTAGATTTAGGGGTATTTATTATGCTATGTAAAAATTAGGAATATTTCAAAATTTAAAGTTTTAAACACCATTAAATTTATTCCTTGTTTCTTTTGCAGCTGAATTGAATGTGATTGCTCCAATCATCTCTAATTTCTTCCTCGCATCTTATGCGCTGATCAATTTTTCTGTCTTCCATGCATCACTGGCCAAATCTCCAGGTGACTTTACATCTGAATGTGTATGTGCTGATGACTTTACCAGAGGAGACAGAACTGCCACTTTCCTAAGATTGGCATTTGTGAGCTTAGTTTATTACAGTTGTTTTCTTTTATAGTTGTCAAATTTACTGGGCAACAATCTCTTTATTATGAAGCACAAAACATTAAAAATAACATTTGTCATATTAAAAATTATTTTCTATTTTTAACATTTTGCTATTTGCTTACTCGATTCTGTTCTTATAACACTGTCATTATTTAATAAGCTTTAAAAATGTGTTCTTGTTTGTGCTGAGAGTTGAGCCTGGTAGTTCAGACATGGTGAGCACATTCTTTCCACTGAGCCTATGTGCCCACCCCAACATGTGTTTTACCCAATGAGTTCTGTGGAATCTAACATGAGGGGTCTCTGTCAACCGAAAAAGTACCAGGAGGCTTTTGTTAAAAATTGATGAGATTTGAAAGTCAGGAAAAAAATGGAATGTCCAGAAGAATTTAAGTTTCTTAGTACAGGCCAAATAACATGTGGGATTTTGAAAAGGAAAAGAAAGTATAAACACATGTGCTTTAGCTCCAGTTTTCCTTTCAAACCAAATTTTATTGAAGTAATTAAAAATATTTTTGGCTCTTTGTGACAGGTTTGAATCATGGTATTTTTAATATTTAGTTTTTAATTCATAAATACTAATGGAGAGGTAAGAATACTTTGAATTCACATCAAGATTTTGTTGTATGGGTAGATTGCTTGAAATGGTTTATATATTCATTAAAACATGGATGTGTATCATGCTGGAGACAGAGAGTAGTACTGCCCCACTGAGGAAGTTGTCTGAAGTCTTCCTTTTGTATGATGCTTCTCTAGTTTTTACTATGTTGGGTTGATTTAAAATTTAAAAAGTTGTTTTGACTGAGGTCTGAGAAGATGCAGAAGTAGGAAAATATCTTCACAGTCACTAAGCATTATCAAAATCAGTTGTGATAAACAACAGCCATTGACTTTACTGTTAGATATTAGCCCTGTACTTAATATTTAAAGTCGTCTGAGTGTGGCAATCACAGTGAAAGCTATTTATGCATAATTACCTACCACTGTATAAAGCAGATGAAAAATCTGCTGAGTGACATTTTCTGTCTGTTGTTGTTAGGATGGCGTCCTGCATTCAAATACTACAATATGTGGATATCCCTTCTTGGAGCGATTCTCTGTTGTATAGTGATGTTTGTAATTAACTGGTGGGCTGCCTTGCTCACATATGTCATTGTTCTTGGACTGTACATTTATGTAACCTACAAAAAACCAGGTTAGTAGTCTTCTGTTTACTAGTTCAAGTTAGAAATGCTGGTAAGTTTTTATGTTACTTCTTATTCAGGAATCTTTTGTATGTTTGGCAAGGTGTCACATCTAAAACTTACAATACTTTCTTTCTAAATAAATATTTGTTGTTATTGTTGAAGTATATTTAGTTTCAATGAACTATTTAAGTTTGATTTCTATAAAATTTTTTTCTTCACCCATGACTAAATATAATTAACTGTATTTTAAGAAATAATAAACTAACATTCTGTTGTACTTATGTGGTTTAAAATTGGTATTTGAAAGTTTCAGATTCACAGCACTATAGTAACTACTAGTCACTTATGTATATATATTGCCTCTTGTTAGTATTGCGTATAATTTAAGCAATGGAAAGATCTATCTTTCCCAAAATACGTGGAGAGTTTTTTTTCTTTTTTTTCCCAGAGGGGAGGCATGAGACAGGATTTCTCTGTATAGCCCTGGTTGTTCTGGAACTCACTTTGTAGAATGGGCTAACCTGAAACTCACAGAGTTTTGCATGCCTCTGTCTCCAGAGTGCTGGGATTAAAGATGGGCACCACCATCACCTGTATAAATGTTCTTAACTGAGAAATAATTAATGATTATCACCTTCCACATTGATAATATCTAGGTAGACCTCCATGTAAGGTGATGAGATTAAGGGCTATTAGGATTGGTTCTGTATACAGAAAAATATCTGGCAAAAGAATCTGGAGTGTTTGGTCCACTGGCATAAATATCAGCCAGCATAAGTAGGTACAATACAGCAGTTTTAAACAGTAATGAAACAGTTTTGATCTGGATGTGAAATGATTTGTTTTTGGATTCATTGGTGGCTTTATAAATAAATGAATGTACAAAGAAATTGTATTTTTAACTTTTAGGAGCAATTTTTAACTCTCAAATACCTATGTGTTTTAAATTATTCAAAGCCCATCCTTTTTATTAAATGGTAGAGGATGTTTTTATGTTTAAATAGCTTGAAGTTGTATTCATAATGTGGCCCTCTCATGTCTTTAGCTACAGAATGAATAAATTTTAAATATTTTATTGCTGATTGTTTTGAGTTATGTGACCACATCTGCATACTTTTACTAAGTTAAGCCTTTTTCAAATGCTACGACAGACATGATGATAGTCTTAATGTACTTCTATATACTGGACTGCATAGTTATAGAATAGGAGTTTATTTTAGCCATTGTCTTATAACATGAAAATTCTGCCCAGTTTGCTGTCTGTCTCATTGGCTTGAATTGGCTGCTGTTGATTTATACCGCATGACCCTGCTTTCCTACAGATGTGAACTGGGGGTCTTCTACACAGGCCCTGACCTATCTGAGTGCACTGCAACATTCAATTCGTCTTTCCGGAGTGGAAGACCACGTGAAAAACTTCAGGTAGGCGAGGAGGCAATTCCTAAACCATTCTTCAGTAACATATGGATTAATACAAAACATTCTGTTTTGTTTGATCTTAGGCAGTTTATTATTCTAAACCAAATCATATAAAAATTTACTTTCCTTCAAAAAAAGATTATGAAATTTTGGAACTGTAATTTGAAGAAAAATATTTTTTTAATCTTTGTAGCCATTCATGTTGTATACCTATTCATAAGTTTCTTTAAAATTTTTATGTTTATGGGTGTTTTGCCTGCACCCACCTGTACACTGCCTGCATGCCTGGTACCTGCAGAGGCCGTAGAAGAGCATTAGATTTCTTGGACCTGGAGTTATAAACAGATGTGGACAGTTATGTGGGTGTGGGAATTGATCCCACAAGAAGTGTTTTGTTTGAGACAGAGTTTGACTGTATAGCTTTAGTTGCCTGAAGACCCTTTTGTGCAGACCATGCTATTCTTGAACTCAGAGATCCATCTGCCTCTGCTGTTGACTGGGGAGAGCACAACTATGCCTAATACAGGCTTCTTTTGAAACACCAATTTTGTAATTTTATTTAGACTAAATAATATTGGGTTATTCACATTTCTCAATAACTAACTAGAAACCACTTGCAGTGATAAGACTCTGTGCTTTTGGCTAAGAAGACTTACATTATACTTCCCTTAGCAAATGACATTATCTTTAATCTACTATTCACCAGTGAAACTTCTGTAATATATTGCTAATAATGGATGAGATCCAATTGCTAAAGTAGTGTTGATGTTTTTTGAGAATCAGAACTATTATGTATGAACATAAAGTCTGAGAAATGTTAGCTTATTTATATTAATATTTTCTTAAATGGTACTTTTAAATGGTGAAATGGTTTCACTGTGAAGAGGTGACTTTGATTGGTCATGAGTCATCACCTTCATTGGTCTCTGTAATACGAAGTTGTTTCAGAAAACATCTTTTAAGAGGAGATATTGCTCTCCTCAGGAGGATTTGTGTGTGTGCCTTTTGTTACTCTTGGGCAGCTGCCCACTCACTGTTCCCTTTTCCCTAGAATGAAAAGTTTCCAGAGACTATACCTTTATAAGTGTGTGTATGTGTGTATGTGTGTGTGTGAAAGAGAGAGGGAGAGTGAGGGAGAGGGAGGGAGGTGGGGGGACACCACAGGGAGAGGGTGGGATCCCTGTTAGAAAAGCTAAATTTTAACATATCTGTGTAGTTGATTATAAGCATGATAGAAAAATAGAAATTATTTTTTGTGAGTTTTGTAACATAAATGAAGAATATATGAACAAAAGTCACAAATAATTTTAAATCAGCAAAAACTTATAATTGAATGGATTTTTAAATGTTATTTTTATACAAGGTTGCTTTTTAAATATATAGCCCAACTGTTCTGTAATTTAGGATATTTCTGCCTCTGCTTCTCAACCAAGTCCTGAGATTATTATAGGCAGGTAAGATTTTTTTTGATGAAAATTAAAATAAACATAGCACAAAGAGGAGAGTTTGTAAAGTTTTGCCATGAGAACAGTTCTTGCCTTATCTGTGTTCTTTTCTTGTACCATAGGCAGCAGTGTCTGCATTTGACTGCTTTGTTGCCTGTTAGTTTTATACTGACCTAAAGCCATATTTGTCTTGCTGTGCATTCTGATTTTTTGCTTGGCCATTATTTTTTTTCTCTCTGGCTATAGTTCATGGATGTGCTTTTTCTATACTTCTGATACATTTTATGGTGTTACTTTGATTAGTTCATATTTAATATTTATATTTTTATAATGTTAAGCAGAGTGGCACAATGTAAATTTATTTTTCTTGAGTTTTTGGTTGTTTTTTAAATTAGTAATTGTTTTTTATATTTAATTTTTTAATTTATCTCAGCCTTTATCAAAGTTACTAGATGTTAGAGATACTTGAAGTTTGCTTGTTATGGATTCCTTTTTCTTTAGTTTGGGTTCTTGAATTTCACTCCCTCTCCAGTGCAGTATCTATGTCCTAGACAAGGAGTTGTGCATTGGAGGTGAGCCTTTCCTTGCCAGTCAAGTCCTTAATGTAGATTAATGCGGCTTTGCCATTCTTGAGGGAATTTAAGTCATCTTAAAGGCTTTCTTTTTTATCTGATTAGGTTTCTTAGAAAGGAATATTTTAAGCTGTTTGTATGTCCTTGTTACCAGAATTCTGAGAGCAAGGTAGGGTTTTTGAGTTTGCCCCTAAACAACCTTCTGATTCCTGTATTTTAGATGCTACCTTCTGCCCTTAGCTGTTTTTAGGTTTCTTCTAGATCATAGAGACCCCTTTACTAAGTCGCCCTAGTGACAGAAATGACTTGGCTCTGCCCATTTGCTTCTTACATAGCTGCGGGACCTCTGTTGCTTTAGATTTCTTTAGTGCCAACACTACTGCTCTGCTAGGTACTTGAGCTCTCAGGTGCTGTTGTGGCACTTGAGAGCTAGAACCAGCCCCTTCATTGGTCATTTAGTGTTCCTGGTGGTCAGCTCCTTTCCTCTGCTGCTTGCTTATAGCATTCAATATGTTGTCAGTGCTGTTACTCATGTTTTTGGTGGATTTTGTGGTTTTAGTACTTTTAAGCATGACTTCAGGTAGATTTCAGACATGGATGGTACATGGCAAGTTGGCCAGTTCAATCATTTTGCACCACTATTCCTTAGGCATTGTCATTCTGCTGTTCCCTAAAATACGTGTTTTGTCTTTGTCATCAAAGTCATCACTACACCCATGATCTGGCTTACTGGGGAAAGTATGGGGAACAACCAGCTTGTAAGTAGCGTGGCCTGGAAAAGGGACACCTAATGGGTCATAAGATACTCACAGTTACTTTATTCTCAGGGCTGGAGAGGATGTTCTGTAGCTGGAGTATCATGCTACCCATGGAAGCCAAGGAGATAGACAAGATAGTCAGAGGAGAGGGCACTGAACAGTCTGGGCCATGGGCCATAACTTCACATTCGATTACTCCAAAGCAACTCTCTCCGACAGAATTGATTTTTGAGCTATGTCACTAGCTAACATTGTAAATAAGTCATTGTTAAAAGTCTTTGTTAATATTTTTATTATTTTAGGGACTAGTGTTAAAGTTAGGATTAAAGAAAAGGCATGGGATCCTCTGAAACAAGTTATAGGTTGTTGTTAGTAGCTATGTGGGTACTGGAAACTCGGCCTTGGTTCTCTGCAAGAATAGGAAGTATTCTTATCCACTGAGGATCTCTCCAGTTCTTACCTTAAGAATTCAATCAGCTCCTTGTTTTGGTTTAATTATAGACGTTGCTAATTTAAAGAACTTTGCTGATCTGTTTTGATCTTCCAGTTAGTGAAAATCAATTTTTTATTTTTCAAGACAGGGTCTCTCTCTGACTCCTTCCTGACTGTCTTGGAACTTGCTATGTAGATCAGGTTGGTCTCAAACTCACAGAGATCTGCATGCCTCAGCCTCCCATGTGCTGGAACTGAAGGGGGTAACACCACAGTCAACTAAATATCAATATTTTTAAACATCTGAAATATTCTGTCACCTTGTATTTACAGAGATACTGGAGTACAATTTTGACACTCATCATCATTAACTAGCATTAAAAGATTTTAGTCCAGTAGGATGTGCAGTTCAAACGCTGTATTTGATTTGACTCATATCACAACAGTCAGAGAGTTGATACGTGAAGGAGATGCCACTATGGTGAGATGGAAGTCACCTGTTTACATATGGGTTAGTTGTGCTCACTTTCTCAGTGACTGGAACATTTATGGCCTTTGAAGATAAAACATTTTTATGCCATTTTAAAACAAGGGTGATATCATTCTGTAGCACTCTCAGAACCCCGCTGTGTAGAATGGTCTGTGGTTTGAGGGAAATCTGGTATGATATTTGGTACTTTTACACGTTCGGTGTTATTTACATGTATTTGTCTGATGTGCCTCTGTGGGTCCTTGATGGCCAACTGGAGTTAGCCGCAGTCTTGAACTGCCAGACATAACTGCTGAAAACTGAACTTGGGTCCTTTGGAAGAGCAGCAAGCACTGGTAACTGCTGAGCATCTCTCCAGCCCTACTTTGTCCACATTGACCGTGTACAAATTTTAGACTGTCTTAATTTTATTTATCTATTTTTGTCTTGATTAGGCCACAGTGCCTTGTGATGACAGGTTCTCCTAACTCACGGCCGGCTTTACTTCATCTTGTTCACGACTTCACCAAAAATGTTGGTTTAATGATCTGTGGCCATGTGCATATGGTATGTATCAGTTTTGTTTTCTATAGTAAAACATTTTTCATTCATCAAACAGTGTAGTTACACATTTTATAGATGGGAAATCATTACATAAAATTGTAAGTTTTTTTCTTTATACAGTTGCAAAGTAACATTTTTAAGAAAGATCTAGATATTTTGAACTGTTGTGATTTTTAACCAGCAGGAAGAAAAATATCTAAATAATAAGTTTTTACTCAAAAAGTAATGCTTTTTAAAAAATCATTTTGGATCTTGAAAGTAATTGTCAAGTAAATTCTTTCCTGATCTGCATGAGAAACTAAGGTCTTTTTTTTTTTGTGACATGGCTCTTCTTGGCCAGCTGTGTCAAGATGAAGGTGAATTTCTCCATCCTAGCTGCTAGCTGTTGGAAACTCCTTGAAATGGACAACAGATTTGCTTCTTTCTTTGAGAAGCACATGGTCACAGGAGTAGCTGCTGATGCTCTGGAAGGGTTTTGTGGTCCAAGTCGATGGGAGTGACGGAATTTTCCCATGATGTAAAGTGTCTTGATCTACAATAGAATGTGCCTGCTGTTAAGTGAACAACATTCCTGTTATAGAACAAGGAAGATTTTAGAAAGAGGAAGTACAAGTCTGTTTGAGATGCCTCATGGACTCCAGCCTGAGGGATCTCGACTTGGTTACTGTGGATAAGAGAGAGAAAGATATTCCTGGACAATAACTACTGTGCCTCAGCAGCTGGGGACAAAAAGAGCTAGCAGAACAGGAAAAGTTTTCAGTTTCTCTAAAGAGGATGATGTTCACCAATGTGTTGTCAGAAAGCCCTTAAAGAAGGTAGGACCCAGGACCAAGGCAGCCAATATTCAGCATCATGTTACTCCACACATCCTATATAACACAAATGCCTGAAGAAACAATATGATAAGAAAGTGAAGAGACTGTAGAATATGCTTAAACATTTGGCCAAGAGAATGAAGGGACATCACAGAAAAGTGCCAGGAACAGATTGCCAAGAGATGTAGGCTGTCCTTAGTGAGTATTTCTACTTCTAAATCTGAGTCCAGTTAAAAATAAGTCTTTTAACAGTAACGAATAAATGGTTGGCCTTGGATGGTAAAAAGGAAAAACTAGAGTGTCATATTTGTTTTTTCTTCAACTCTGCTCCATTATTTAGGTGCCAATGTGTTATACATTGTGTTTCAATGTGACAGTTGCTTCTCTTGTATGGTTGCAGAGCCAAGACCACAAATATCCATGTGCACACATGTGTACTCATGTAGGGAGGGCCTGCTGTCAGCATTGACCTCACTTAGGGTACATGGAGTGTTCTCGTTTGTCTCTAGCTGATCCCTTGAAGTCAGTATCCGGAGCACAAGATGCCAGGAAGAAGGCAATAACCATTGTTAGGAAAGATTATGGTTTTTTTTACACACTTATATTTTTATTTTTATAACTTATTTTTATTTTATGTGCATTGGTTTTGCCTACATGTATGTCTGTGTAAAGATGCCAGATCCTCTGGAACTACACACAGTGTGAGCTGCCATGTGCTGCTAGGAACTGAACCTGGATTCTCTAGAAGAGCAGCCAGTGCTCTTAACCTCCAAGCCTTCTCTCCAGCCCCCTACATACTTATATTTAAGATATGTTGCATAAAGGTATCAAAATGGAATTTTGAGTCAGCAAAGCTTGTTTTCTTCATCTCATAGCAGAAATATATGTCTTACTTTGATTTTTCACTGATATTATCAAGTTACTATTATTTAATAACCCAGATACTTATACCAAATAGAAAGCAAACTGGGAAACCTGTAGAGAAATGAAAGGCTTTATTTTGCATTGTATAATCTCTTTTCTATTTTCGGTAATTGCACATTTCTCTAATTAGTTTAGGATTGAAATATTTTGTTTTAAAATGTTTTTCTTCCTCCTCCAGGCCCCAGCAGCGCTCTGCCTTTTGTATAGTCTAAAGGATTAGAGGGGAGTCAATGGGGGAACAGACAGACTTCACCTCTCCCACCTCAGCATCTAAGTACATCCTCTCAGACCAGGGCAAGAGGACCCTTTCAAAGAGTAAAGGGAATTGTGTTCACATAAAAACGTTGATGACTATTTTATTTTAAAGGGCCCTCGAAGACAAGCTATGAAGGAGATGTCCATTGATCAAGCCAAATATCAGCGGTGGCTCATTAAAAACAAAATGAAGGCTTTCTATGCTCCAGTTCACGCAGATGATTTGAGAGAAGGCGCACAGTATTTGATGCAGGTGATGAGTCTCTCACATGGCTGCATTTGATTAAAGCTTTGTGTTCTCTAATTATTCATGGTACTATAAATATATATTATTTTTATACCTTTAGGCAAGCCACTAATTTTTTTGTAGTTTAGAAATCTACAGAAATTTTGTGCTGCTGGGTGTCACAAAGGGCCTATTTGAAAATTGTCTCAGCCTGTTTATAGCCTCTTTGTCTTAGACATGTCTCACCTCCTCTGCCCACTAGGTTTTTTAGCCCTCTTGAGTCATAGCCATCTTTGGACTTTTCAAAAATTCTCATTTTTTTGTATTTCTGTTTATTTGCTAGTTCTAAGTTTAGACTTTATGGATTTTATAGGCACTGCAATAGGAAATTTGGAATTAGTCCCAGGTTTAAATATTAGTGCTGTTTCTGTCTTAGGGATTTTGGATTTATTTACTTAACCCCTGAACTCTATTCTCTCTGTCTGAAGATAAAAGGGAGATATAAATTGAGACAATGTTTACCAACTTAATCTTCAAAACCAAACACATTAAAAGTAAAAACAGCTCTAGCAGGAACTATCTGTTAAAGGTGAGCTGAGGCTCCCTGCACTTTTCTGAGCCCATCCTGTTTGATGATTCTAAGAACTTAGTTAAGAATAATCCACACAGTCTTGAGAAGTGACAGTGAGTAGGTTGCTAAGTATTATGACCCTTACATGGAAACTGCTGTAATCCAGTGATGGTACACAATGGAAGAAATAAAAGTCACTCGAGCAAATTTCCTGTATGATATAAGTGGCTTTGAGAAGGTTGTCTGTAATAATTGCTGTCAATGAAAAAGGAATGAAATAAACCCTTACAAAGACTATGCAAAAGCCATTTTGAAGCAAGGTTTTGTGTATGTCTATATAATCCCAGTGCTTGGGAGGCTGAAGACCAGGGTCTCTCTCTGACTCCTTCCTGACTGTCTTACATTGTGTTTCAATGTGACAGTTGCTTCTCTTGTATGGTTGCAGAAGACTTAGTTGAAGACCAGCTTGGGAAGCATGGTGAGAACAGGCCTTCCAGGAAACAGGGAGAGAGCCAGATGCAATGGTGCACAGCTACAGTTCAGCACTTGGGAGGCTGAGGATTATCCCATGCTTACAGCCACAGTGAGTTTCAGGGCAGCCAGGATTATCTAGTGAGACCTGTCTTAAGTAAAAATACTACTGCTAAAAAAAAAAACCTCAAAATATTATTTTTAAGATGGAATAAAAGCCTAGAGATAAAAATGCAAATTTTAAAAATGAGAATATGTAAGATATTCAGAGAATAATTTTTTAAGTGAAGCCCAGAAAATAGAACTGTGAAAAATATCAATAATCTTTAAAAATTTTAAAGCTTTGATATTTTAAAGGAAATAAAATAATGAAGAAGAAGCCCCAGATTATGGGACCATAATAATCCTGAAATGTAACCAGTAAAAAAATGTGACCTGAAACACTGTAAGTCAGCAAATGGGGGCGGGGGGCGGGGGGAGAGCAAGAGTTACAAATCAAAGAGGAAGGTAGATGACAGGAATAAATTAAAACCAGCACTACGCCCATATTGACCAGATAAAGAGAAGTTGGACGTTTTTGAACTGTTGTGGTAATCTATTTCAAATCACTGTTGGGACAAGATCCTGGCAATTTAAAGGACATTTTTTAGGTAACACTAGAGAAGAAGACTAGGCGTCATGCATACACCTCTTCACATGTAGAGAAGACTATGCAGTTTTAAGTTCCAGGCACAAGAAACCTCCCTTTGAATGGCTGGTCAGGGCTGTCTAAGCAGCTCCCAGAACAAAATATTGATAAAGCCCTTGTCTATCTCTCAGGGATTGAGGGTGGGCCTTTATTGCTGATGACAGCATACACTTAGGACTTAGGATGTGGAACTTCCAATGATTTGATCTGGGTCTGATCCAAAAGCCTCTTTTCCTGTAATCCAGCTTCCATGGTTCCAGAAAATACTATGTAAAATGCTAAGGGAAGGGAGCTTTTAAATAGTTCTACACAACTACAACATCTATGAAATATGCATTAGTGGCACTCACATTCTGGGGGCAACCAACAGTTGTCTGATTAGATATAAGGTCTGTTTACCATGAGAGAGAGCATGCCTTGTACATGCTTAGCTATTTTCCCCAGACTGGTGAGGTCATGGACCTTAGAAAATAATTTATTATTGCTACTTGGCAGTGTCATTTTTACCAGCTAGGCACAATTAGAACTAATTTCAACAAACATCAGATAATTAAAATGTGAATGTATCACTCTGTAGAATTATGCATACTGGTGAGAAGTGCCCATACCCGTGTGGGTAATTCTCAGTGTTAAAATACCAACTCTTAAAAAGTGTATGAAAAGTGGAGGTGCAGTTTTTAAAAATGGCAGACATTTTACCAGAATGTTTCTCTAAATAATAGAATTGCTAACAATCGCAAGTGCCCCTGAGGATCCAGGCAGTACTTGGGTTGGTGTGTATCTCTGTTGTCTGAACTGTGGGCTTCTAACTTTGTCCTTTGTATCTTTGTGGTTTGTAATATTTTAGCACTTTGGGGTCATGCCAGGCCTGGTTGGCATGTTGTTGTAATGAGTTGATCCTGCCTGCTTCTGTAAAATTTACAGAAACATTTGGTAGCCACTTACATATGTAATAATTTTATGAAGGAATTTATTCCTTAGAGGAAACTTAGAGCAGATTTCTGTTTTGTTTTTTGTTGCTGTTGTTTTTATTTTTCATGGTGAGACTAGTTTGTGGTTAAGGCCCAAGAGTTTCCCTTTCTTCTAAAGGTGTAGATAATGCTACTACCTGTGGTCCCTCTCTGGGACTGCCCCACCTCAGAAGCCAGGGAACCACCGCCCCAGAAAGTTTGTGTAGTGTACAGCCTTATAAACTGGAAAGACTCTTAACTACTTGTCTAGTGTTCCTCTTCTAGCTAGCACGCCTCCGTGGATCATGAAGTTCCCTCACTGTGGGATGAAGACAGGATGAGCAGAGCAGAGTCATTTTTTCTGATTGCCTGCAGTACTGGCAGCCACAGCCCTTCCTCTGGAGGGATGGCAGAGCTGGCTGATGGCTGTTCTTTCTAATGTGCTGATGGCTGCTTCTGTAGAGTTAGTGAGTCAGTGTAAATACACTGGAAACGTGTCATTTAATAAGAAGTAATCCTTTAAAAAAATATTGTCAGAAAGTGTTAAATACATGTGTTTCTCCACTGCCTTGTATTCTAGTGATGTGGTTTTAAATAGTTGATTCTTTCAGTAAAAATTATACTCTAAACTTCTGATTTCTCTTTTTCCTTTCTAGCTAGTCTTGACCATCAGAATTTATCATTAAATCAGCATTAGGGTGTCAGCCTTCATTATAGAATTTAATCACTAGTTTGCTAGTGAAAACGTTAGCATGGTCCATTTCTTCATTTATGTTTTGGATTTTCCTTTTTGAAAGGTAGTAGACATCTGAGTCTCAAACCATTTTTAAACATTTATTTTATATAGTAAAATGATATTTTTTCTTAATGAACAGTTCATAATGGCTCTTCAAATCAATTGCTTGCTTAGAATTTCATCCCAGAATTATCTTGTGTGACATCTGCTAAATGTTCTAGGCTTCATTGGTCATGTGCTGAAACAGTGGGATAATGGCAGTGGCTGTTTTTGAAATAGGGTTTTATGTATCACCCTGGTGTCTGGGACTTCATTGGATCACAGTATATGATTCTCTTGTGAGTGTTCCCTGTTGAGATTACAGTCTTAATCTGGTAAACAGTGTTTTTTAAACCTTTTTTTGTTCTGGAATTCATGAACCAAAAACATTTAGATATTGCTAATAAAATTATTTAAAATGTGTTTATATCCGATCCTGTAGCTAGGTTCTAGGAATAGATTGTGCCGTGATATATTAAGTCATGATAAAGTGAGACTGTCACTATTGGGTAAAATTTTAAACCCTAACCCTAACCACCTGGAATATGTATGTAAAGTCATATACTTACCTTTTCTGTGATTTTAATTTACTATGTTTCTCTTGGTATTACTCAACCAAATTTAAGTAGCTAGCTATAATATCTGGAAATGTTTTTGCTTAATAGTGGAAGACAAAAATGAAAAGGCATATAGCTTGTTGCGTTGTGGCTGTGAGGGCATGTATAAAGTGACAGTGAATCTGGCTATTGTCACTAAGTCTGTCACTAGAGAGCAGTGCTGAAGACCTAAAGCTGGCAGTGCAGGAGGACAGGAGGACTCAGGTGACCACATGCCATGTGCTGCTGCCAAGGATAAAAATCTGCAAAATGATTTTTTTGTGTAACACTAAATATGTTTTCTGGAAAAGATTTTTTTTTTTAAGTAGTGAACTATTCTCTTAAATACATACTGCTTCATGGAAACTGGAATTAATACCTCTTTTCTAATAGCTACACTGAGTGTAGTATTTAAAGGTAAAAGAGATACATGTGGAAATGGAAAAAAAAAATAAGTAATCCTAGGGAGAGTTGCTGCAGTAATGCCAGTGAAAGCCTAAGTACATAGTGTCTTATAGGATGTTTATTCCTTATTTTATAAAATTAAAGCTTTGAGAAGCTAGAGCTCCGTTACCAGCAGCATGCATTCTTAGTCTGTGTGGGACCCTGAGCTTAATCCCTAGCACCGAAACAAACAAGCCATTTTAATTATAACGGGATTATGACATGATAGTTTGTCCCCTCCTCCCCCCAAGAATGTGACCTTGATTGTATTTTGTACCATCAACAAGTTACTGGCTATTGTGTGACTTGACATACTTGAAAATAACGCTTGGTTCTGTTCAATACCCTTGACTCCATCTCTACCCTGCACCCCCCCCTCCAAAATGATATGGAACTTTAGTGGTTATACCACCCAGCAGGTAGTTTTGCTTTTAGAAAAAGGTCGGATATTCTCTATTGTCCCTTTAAAGAAAGGATGTTTTAAATTCTATGTAAAATCTTGATCTCTTAAAGAAGTTTGTACATGGACTTGATGAATGTGAGCTTGCAGGGTAGTTTACTTCCTGCTCCTTAACTACTGAAATGCTTAGGGCAATGGCACATGGCCAGGCTTTTGATAAATATTTGAATTCATGTTTGAAAAAAATGATTTAAAGATGTCACTTAGAACTATAGACAAAAACAAATTAGAATGTATCTCCAACATAAATGAGAACTAAAACCATAAAACTTAAAGGCAACAGATTTTCCATGACCTTGGACCTGGCAGTGGACTTGGTTATGACACTAAAAGCATGAACCTTAAAACAGAAATAAATTGGCCATTTCCAGAATCAAGATGTTTTCTGCAGAGAACTTTATAAAGAACGTGAAAACAACTTAACTGCATGGGAGAATATTCAGTCTGATGAAGGGATTTGTGTTGTTAGTAACGTAGTAACTGTTGTTATGAGACACCCTGACAAGGTAACTTACAGAAGAAACACTTTGTTATGGGTTTATAGTTCAGAGAGCAAGTCCATGACTATCACGGCAGTAAGCATGGAGGCGGGCAGACAGGCGGGCGGGGAGGAGATGCAGCAATCCCTGAGAGCTCATATTCTCATCCACAAGCACAAGGCAAAGAATGAGCTAGCTGAGTCTGGTGTGGGCTTTTGAAACCTTGAAGCCCAAATCCAGTGACACATCTCAAAAAAGACACCCTTTCTAATATTTCCCAAACAGTTTACCAGCCAGGGATAAAGCATTCATATATATGAGCCTGTGGAGGTCACTCCTATTCAGACCACCATAGTTTTTGATATCTATAATACATATAAAACTTCTAAAAATAATAACAAAATAACAAAATTAATTGTTACAGTTGGATTAAGTCATATATATATGTAAACACGTGTGTGTGTGTATTAAACATGAAAAGATTTTGACACCATTAGTTTTAAAGAAATTGTAAATCAAAACCACAATGAGATACTAGGTCAGTATATTGGGATAGCTATAATTTTAGAAATAGTGATTGCAGGGTTGTAGAAAAATGTGCTTTGCTGATTGTGAGTATGAAGCAATATAGATGTTATAAAAATTGTTCTTCAAAAAAGCTAAAATGATCTTATGACTATCCGTTGTGCTGTTTCTTTGACATTTATCTCTAAAAACAGAAGGGACAAAGTTAGATTTTTTTTTTAATGCAGATACTTGCCTCTCCACCATGATGCACAGTAGCTAAAAGGCATAGACTATAAACAGCCAAAGTGTTCATCATCAAATAAATGGTTAAAGAGAGATGGCACATAGATATGTAAATACAATAAAATATCATTTAGCTGTAGAAAGGAATAAAGTTGTACTCATTTTTTTGCATTAACCTAGAAGGCAGCCTGCTAAATGGAGTAGGCTAAACCCTAGAGTTGTGGGGTTTTGTTCATGAAGTAACTAGGTAGCAGTATATTAAATGTCATAAGGGGCCATAGGGGAGAGCATGAATAACTATGAATACCTACGCGCAGGTGTAGAATTTCTGATTAGAGTGATGAAAATGTTTTGGAAATAATGAGATATTCCTTGGACATAATAAATACTACTTAATGTGATAAACTTGTTAACTTTTTATTATAATTCATGTGTATATGTATATGCACATTCTTGTGTGTGGACTTGTATGTCTAGGCCGAAGGTCAAACTCAGAAGCCACATTGTAGATCTCATCCACCTCTTGTTCTGTTGTTGTTATTGTTTGGAGACAGGGTCTTTCACTCTTACCTAGAACCAGCCAGTGTGTCTAGTTTGGCTGGCTCATGAGCCCCAGAGATGTGCCTATCTCTATCTCTATTATGGTATTAAAAGTGTGTACAAGACTAGGTTTTTACATGAGTTCTGAAATTGAACAAAGATCTTCATGCAAACTGTCTCCAGCTCTTACTACATTTTTTTAAGGTCATAACCTCTTCTTTACAAACATAGGTGTTGTTGCAGTCCCATACCATAATTTCTCAGTGTACTTAAACAAATTAAACCTTTTAATTTAAAGAGATTTTATTGAACTTTGTGGGATAATTGTTAATCATGTTGAATTGCAACTTTGTGTCTGTGTTATATATGTTTTATGACAGGAACTGCCTATCTGTCTCTGATATTATGTAGCCCGTGACACTCAAACTCAAGGCAGTCCAGGCTCTGCTTCCTGAGTGTTGGGATTACAGCGTGCACCAGCATGCTTGACTTGCATTATAGCTCTTCATGAGATTACAGAATACTTGTAACTGTTATGGGGAGGGAACCAAACAGATTTCTAAAAGAACATTTGCATAATTTAAAAATTCAATTTTCTATTGGTAGAATTCAGAACTCTAGACTTCCATCTAGGCATTAGTGATTATTATCAAAATAAGTTATGGAGGTAGAGAAAACACTGTGTTGTGTTTTTCTCTTTTAGTTAAATATGTTATTTTGGTTAGTAAAAGTACAAAACTTTTATATCATCAAGATTTTAGTTTTCAAGTATTTCACTGTAACATCTATATTTTTATTTGTGTTTCCTATGAATAATCTGGGGTCAATTTTTATGTCTAATTTATTTTTAAAAACCTGTTAATGTGGAAATACTTCATCTTTTAAAAATTGTTTTGTTAAATAGTCTGTATTTGAAATTGTGGTTATATATTTTAGGCTGCTGGTCTTGGTCGTATGAAACCAAACACGCTTGTCCTTGGATTTAAGAAAGACTGGTTACAAGGAGATATGAGGGATGTGGATATGTATATAAACTTATTTCAGTAAGTATGCTCTAATTTGTTATGTACTTGGCAGAAAAAATGCTAAATTTGAAAGCATTCACTTATTTTTTAACCTTGTTTTTTCTTATGTAGTCTTTCTTAATAGGTGCATAAAACTGAAAAAGAACCCATGAACTGTCTATGGTTTTTAGTGATCTGTTAGCAAAATACTGGTCTTTCTCTCTTTTTACACAAACATATGTTCAAGTACTTATGTATAGTTACAGATGAAAAAATATCTACAAAATAGCTTATGTAGATGTAAAATAGATTGTTGCCCTTTTTTATTGTATTTTACTAATTCTTTAATAATTTCAGTGTATCTGAGACATTCACCCCCTTAAACTCTTTCTCTTCTACCATTTTTTCTCACTCAACTTTAATATTACTTTTATCTCCTTTTCCCATTTTTCTCCTTTCTCAATTTTTGTTGCCCAGCTAGTGTATGTTCAGCCTACCAGGAATCATATTAAAAACACTGACTTGCTCTCTCAGCTGCTACCAAATGCCAGTAGCTCCTCAACTAATTACAAGTCCACCATCCTCCCTCTGTCTTGAAATTTTGTCTGGCTGGAGCTTGTGCATGTTGTCATTTCACCCTGAGTAGTTTGTATGTGTACCTTTCCTGTTTTATCTAGAAAAAACTTTCATTGAAGTTACCCATCACCTTTAGCTCTTACAGCCTTTCACCCTGTTTTGGGTGAAGATTGGTGAGACTTAGGGTAAAGTGTATGATATGAATGTCTGACTTAGGGTTATGCATCAGTTTGGAGTCTGTTAATTGCCATCTACTGCCAGGAGAGGCTTCTGATGTGAGTTAAAGGATGCTCTAATCTATGATTGTAGCAATAAGTCATTAGAGGTACTTTTAACACTCATTTTTTTCCATCTAACAGATTAGTATTAGGTTTCTCCTGTGTCCTATGACCTATGGGTTATATCTCATAGATAAGACCTTAAGTCCAACCAGAAAGTGATTGTTTATTCCTATAACATATGTGCCATTCTTGCACCCATGGACATTATCTTGTCAGGCCAGTCATTGTTGGAGCTTTCAAGGTTTCATAGCTGGGTGAGATTGAGGCTTACTTTTTCTCCTCTAGCACTGGGCATTGAACATTCCAGCACCATGAACACTGGCCAGTAAGGATGAAGCTTGCAGGTGATTACTGACTTGACATCTCCATAGGATGTGATTCAAGCATGTGGTGTCTTCAGCAATAGGTTTTTAGCAGCAAGTTGTGAAGATTAGCTTATAATATTTAGAAGTCCATGTGACCCCATTGGCCAACAACTCAAAATATGGTAATCCCATTCTTGGCACTGGGATAATTTTAATAGAATGGGGTATCTAGTTGGGATATTGTCACACACACCCCTTTGTGTCGCCATTATACCTCTTTATATATGTCTATATTTTTGTGTTTTATGAAGCTTCTACAGTAGTAGGTTTCCAGTCTTTTTTTAAAAAGGGTTTTAATATTAGTTGCCTGTCCCTCCCCATGTTCTCTCCCCTCCCCTGCCTTCTGTCTTCTGCCCTAGTCTAGCCCATCTCATTCTGTTGTCCCCTTTAGTCTGCTATACTGCTGTGCTCTCCCTCCACATTCCTGAAGGCCACTGCCCCCCACTGCCCCCTTAAATTTCTGACTTCTGTGGGCGTTACACATGGAACACATGTATCCGAATATTTGAAATCTCACTGTGTAAACTGGTAGACTTCTTCCTGTGCTTTGCTGTAGCTGAGCAGAGTCAGATATCAGAGTGTCACTTTGTAAGGTCTTTATTATGTCCTACACTGAGCAGCTACAGAGATCTGATTTTGTCCCCTTGCTGATCTCTGGTTCATCCCCTGAGTTCCTCTCATTGTTTGTTGCATTGACATTGACTTGTTCGCCTCTTGCACTGAATTGTCCTCTGAGCTCATGGTTCTCTTTCCTTTCTATTGGGAGTTTATTCTACAGCTCAGCATTGTTCACATCACTTTAACTTCCTTCTTACAGCTTGTCTAGTAGGGTCTTTTTATTCTTTTGCTACTTTGCCTTTCTGGTTCATTGACTTTTGTGTACATATTTAATCTTACCAATGCTTTGGAGAACTGAATTATTTAAAAGAATTTTTTGTTGTTTTTGCCAGATATGCTTGTTAAACTTGAAAAGTACTTCCTTTTCTTAGTATTATTGGGTTTGCTCAACAAATCTAATTTACACTAACAATTCTCACTGTGCCATTATCATCATAGCAATATTATCTTGCATATAAACAATTGCTTTTCAAAACAAACCTCAGTGAGCAAATATTGTCTTTAGCAAAGTGGTTCTGAGATTGTATTCACACACCAGCTTTCCTGTGAATTTTGATGAGTTTACTCGGATAACTGGAGTTATCTTCTTAGTGGGAATTCCTGCTATGTGTATAGACTTTTTTCATAGCTTATTTGAAAAGTCTTTCCGGAAATGATCAGAGGTCATCATTGCTCTTTGAGAAGGTCTGTGTTGATTAGTAATGCACGGGGATAACAACCAAGAACCCTGAAATTGTTAGGTGATTTTAGGAAAGCTAGAGTCTGTGGAGCTTGTGCCTTCTGGCCATCTGGGGAGCAGACTCTCAATTAGCTCTCTAGTTCTATACTTGGTATATATGGCACCTCAGAAAAGAAAGACAGTTGAAATAAAGATTAAATCATGAGCTATCAAAGCCAATGAGCCATGGTGAGCTATACTGTTTTTCTCTCAAGGCTCAAGAGCAGTGAGATGGAGTAATTACCCTAGAAAATAGAGAAGTGACATTTGGAAAATAGTTTTTATACACCAGCCACATTAGTAGTATTTGAAGTTGATCTTATGGCCATGAAAAGGGTCTGTCTGAACTTTTGGGAAGTCAGCATTGCTGTGTATGTGGTGCATCATTCAGTCACCTGCAGAAGCATGAGTAAGGATGGTCTCTAGTTCTCAAAGCCATTGAAATTAATGGTTGTAGCTGGATTTTTCTCAGTTCCACCTAGCCTCAGGTCTGAACAAATCTCTTCCACACACAGTCCTGCACCTGCTTATAAAAGAATTAACTCAGAGGCTTAATATTATAGTAAATGCTAGACCAGTTTTTCAGGCTTATTAGCTAGTTTTTTTTGCTTAAATTAACCCATAATTTTTATCTATGTTTAGCCATGTTGCTTGGTACCTTTGTTTCAGTGCAGCATTCTCATATTTCTACCTTTATGTCTGGCTGGTGTCTCCTTCTCTGCATTTCTTCCTCCTTGAATTCCCCAAGTCTGGTTGCATCACCTGGCTACTGACCAATCAGCATATTATTAAGCCAGTATGAATAACAAATATTTGCAGTGTACAAGAGCATTATCCCACAAATGTTCTTGTAGTTAATGTCATTACATTTACTTACTTATGCATGTGTACAGCATGCCTTGGTAAAGTATGGAGGTCTGAGGATAGTTCTCTTCTCTTACAATGTGAGTCCCAGAGATTAAATTAGGGTTGTTGGGTTTATCAGTGAGTGCCACACCTACTGAGCAAGCCATCCTATAGTCTCTTACTGTTATTTTACATTTTACATTTTGTTGTGTAGTCCTGGAAAGTGAACCTAAGATTTTACTCACATCATAATAGAAGAGGAGAGAGAGAGAGAGAGAGAGAGAGAGAGAGAGAGAGAAAGCCCCAAAACCATGGAATCTTTTTTGTGTTGGTCAGCCAATCCTAGGCATGGTTGAAAATCTTAGACTAGAGAGATCATGGACCCAAGGAGAAAAACCTACTATTATTTTTCTGCTAAAGAAACATAGCAATAAAATGACTGCTAATGACATATCGCTATGCCAGGAATTAGTGCTTTGCTCAGCCCTCATCAGAGAAGGTTCTTTTTGCAGTAGATGGTAATTAACAGACTCAACAGCTGTACAGCATGTTGACGGTGTGACTTTGGAGCATGCGACCTGAAAGGGGAAGTCTTTATCAAATCCTCCCCTCAGGGCTCAGGGGTCAAAGTGGAAGCGGAAGTAAAAGAGTGTAAGAGCCGAAGTGATGGATGAAAACAGTATCTTCCAGGCAGGACAGGACTGACACTCAAAGACTGACAGCACGCTCACACCTGCAAGACAGTTGCTTTTCTACACGAGCTTCTAAAAAGCAAAAAGTATTTTAAATACTATCCTTTAGGGTTTGGAGATGGCTCAGTTGGTGCAGTGGTTTGCTAAGAAAGCACAGGGGCCTGAGTTTGCTCTCCATCATTCATGTGACAACCTGGACACTACCTGTAACCTCAGCTTTGGAGACTGAAGATAGGAGAATGCCTGGGGTGGGAGCAGCTACTCTAGCTGAATTGACAAACTCCAAGTTTAAGCTCCTGACTCAAACAGTTGTGATTGCAGAAGACACATGGTGTGAATTTTTTTCTGCAAACATGCACAAGTACCTGTATACACATATATTAACACACTCACGGATACTATTCTTTCAGAAATGTCTTTATACACTAAAAGCTGTTCTAATTTTCAGTAAAATTTATTTCTTCATCTTCAAATATTTCTGTTAGTTTCAAAGGAATACACCCAAGTTTAAGTGTAGTAGGATCACTGCAGTGGTTGTTTTTTTATTGTCATATTGCTTTGCAAGATAAAAAATACTGTTGGAGGGAGCTAGATGGATGGTGCAGTGGTTAAGACCACTCAGCTCCTTCAGAGGACCCAAGTTCCATTCCCAGAACCCACTTCAGGTAACATAACATCAGGTGCCTGTAATTCCAGCTGCAGAGAGATCCAGTCCCTCTGCCTTTGTTCTCACAGACCCTTAAATATACATACCTACACACAGATACATAATGAAAAATAAAATAAGTAACCAAGCAAATCTGTTCCTGCTCTGAGAGGCTGATATATATAAGTCAGTCGTGCTGCATGATGATGTGTGAATTCTGGGAAGTATGTTCCCAGATGGCTTTGTTGAGAGTTGGTATAGTAAACTAAGCCACACCTTGGCTATATGGCATGTGAAGTCAAGTATACTATGTGTCCCTGACCGAAGTATCATGTGGCACATTAATATGAACTTAGATAGTTTCAAGGGTATTATAGATGAAAGGTGTGGGAGTCAACACTAACATGATTCATCTCTCATGAATTTTCAACACATATTAAAGAAGCAGACATTTAGGGATGAAAATCATTTTAGAGATCAGTGGATCCTTTTTACAGAACATACACAATTTTGTGAGTCTTCTTTTTTCTATCATAGTGATGCTTTCGACATACAGTATGGAGTTGTGGTTATACGCCTAAAGGAAGGACTGGACATATCACACCTCCAAGGACAGGGTAAGTGCTCCCCAGAAATCTTACTTAGTTGTAACAGGTTCTTCACTGACTTTCATAATTGCCATTTCTTCATATCACATGCTTCCCATCATAGGACTAGACTGGCTTGGAAGCCATCAAGTCTGCATCTTAGAGGATGACTAATCATTATTAATGGAGAAGATAAAATTTAATATAAATTATAGCCTTAAGAAAGGCAGACATTAGTTATGATTGTAAATTGGCCAACCAAATTTGTTTTAAAAATTAGGATGAGAAAAATATTTAAACCACTACTAAAATATGTATATCGTTACTTAGACTGTAAATTAAATAATACAGTGTATACACGTAGAGTATTTTTAAAGTGATGGTTAGGACCCAGTAAAACTTTCTTGCCGATTTTATGAAAATGGAAAATTTTATATCCTTTAAAAAGTTTTATTAATTTAAAAATAGAGTAGCTACCACTTCTCTTCAGTTAATTAATGAGATCATTTGATTAGTGGAGTTTAGATTGGCACAAAGCATACGAAAACCTGTAATCTGTTCATCGATTAAACTCCTTAACTTCACACTCTTCTTTAAGAGTAGTCTACAGCTTTGGAGAAATATTTTGAGGTCTCTATGAAACAAACAAGCTGAGCTTGCTGAGAATATATTTTCTTTTTCTGGAATGCATCTGGCAGAGCCTCACTTGAAGTCTTGTAACAGTGACTATGTTTAGAGAACTTGACTCATACCCATTAACACGCCATAATTAGTGCCCCACTAACACTCAAAAGAATAATATATTATTCAGTTCTGTTATTTACTGTGGTTTGAATGTGACTGAAACATTAAAAAGTATTATATATTTATGATTATTATGAAGTGCTTTTTTGAAGGCCTTGCCCATTGCTAAGATCTGGTCTTGGGCCCAGGTAGATAACTTCTAAAACTTCTAGCCTTTTCTTATAATTTTGTAGCCTGGGCAAGTTTGTGGCTTGTGGGCCTGTTTGCTTGTCTGTAATGCTTAGTGATGGATCTGGTAGGATAGTCCTCAATAATAAAGAGGTAAATGCTTTAACCCCTTAGTTTAGTGCTGGAATTTGGCTCCCATAGTTTATATTGTTTCTCTTCAGCCATACAAAATAGTGGTGAGGATTATGGACAGATTATCCGTTTATTTTATTTATTTATTGTCTTATATATGTTTTTCAGTTGAAGTTCAATATTTACTAAGTATTTGACAAAATATGAAAATTAACAATAACTGGTACCTTCCCTGGGCTTGTTAGGAAAGAACTGTACCTCTGATATTGACTTTGTAGGTATGGAATAATTTTCTAGGGCTGCTTGTCCTTTATATACAAGTGAACATTTGTCACATTTACATTTTTTAAATATTGAAACTATCTTTAAGAGTAAGGTTTCTTGACAACCTACATATCATCTTTTTGCTACTGTGTTCTGTTTTTATGTGGATTTCTCATTCATTACTTACTCCCCAGAACACAGCACTATTGGCTGCCATTTATATGGACAGTTGCTTTAAACACTATGGTTGTTTTTTTAAGAAATCACTTACCACACCTTACTATTTTACAAGGGATACTGGTTACCAATAACACTGTTAAATCATGATACCTTGAATAGTTAAAATAGGATTTTTGATACTGTTTTAAATATCTTCATATCTACAGAAGAATTATTATCCTCACAAGAAAAATCACCTGGTACCAAAGATGTGGTAGTAAATGTGGACTACAGTAAAAAGTCAGAAGACACTTGCAAGTCATCTGGTGAAAAATCTACTACACATAAAGGTAATTTTTATTTAAATAAGATCTTATTAACATTTGTTTTTACTTGGAGGGGGTTGGCTTTTGAATATAGAATGCATTACAAAGGTTTTTTTTTCTTAAGCTTGACACTGTTTGCAGTTTTAAAATGTTTGCTTTTTTAAAACTAGAAGTCATGCCAACTAATTAGTTACTAACATAGTTTTAAGTAGTTTGCTTTAAATAATTTTGTTTGAACTTGGGAAGAACATGTACTTTGTCATGAGGCTTAAAGATGATTTCATCCACAAACTTGTGTGTCATGTTGTAAGAAGAGGGATGACTTCCAAATCCTACTCTCCCAGCCTCACTCTCCAACCTCTGTTCAGACTCGTATCTCCATCTGTCCTGTTCCAGCTGATAACAGGAAAGAAATCTGCACTGTAAATCATCAAGCCATAGTGTACTTTTGCTTTCTCTAAGAGGACTACCATCCTTTTTGTGAAATTGATAGCCTTGGGCAAATCATGTCACTGCACAATTTATCTCTTAGATTATTTGAAAGCATGAATGTTGCTTTTTATTCTTTTCTTTCCTGTGTAGCTTGCCTAGTGTAGTAGTAGAAACCATAACCTGCACACATTCTCCTCTTGGTCTTTATTATTGGTGACTTTATTATTCTTTTTTTGTGTTGTCTGTATACTTCATAAGCTGATTCTGCTCATTTGTTTTTGCATTTATTTTAATTTATATGTACATTCTTTTGCCTTTCTCCCATTTTCTTGCCTGAAACAGACCCTTTCTGTATAGTATATGAGGAATCAATACATGCAGTCTTATTGACTGTTTCCTAGATGCTACTCTGCACTCATATCTCAGTAGATGTTAACACATACATTAACTTACTGATGTGTGCTTCGAATTCATCATATTTTTAAAGAATAGGAAGCTAGGTTAGTACATTTTTACTCTGTTGTAAATTTTAAATGCATTTAGCCTATAATTTAAAGAGTCACTTTTGTGGGTGAGCAGGCCCATTGGAAAAAGGCATTTGCCAATCAGTGTTGTGACTTAAATTTGATTCCTGGGATAACCCTCAGACTGGAAAGAGAGAGCTGACTCCTCCAAGATTTCCTCTGACTTTCATACACCTGCAAAATCTTCACAAAATTAGAATAGATACTATAAGAGAAATGGATACTTTGAAGAAAAAAAAAAAAAAAAAAAACTCCTCAGGATTAGGAACATTCTAATATAGTTAGTAAACAGTATTTGGTTTTATCTGTCTTACTTACTGAGACGTATAATAATACAAAGGTGACAAAAAGAATTCTCTGTATGCACTTGGTTTGTGCCAGCCTAAGCTTGTTTCAGCAATGCCTGCAATTCCACAGCCTTAAGAGGTAGGTACATTTCTACCCATGAGAAAGCAAGACATCAATTGACCAGCTCTAGCTTGTAGAGGATAGTGTTAGAGATACTGTTGGAAGCCTAAGAGTCTTACTTAGGATCCCACTGCAGAATGTTCTTTCTAAGTCTCGAGCTTGCTTGCCTTAAACAAGTAAATTTACGTTCATGGAGGGAAAAATGTTTACCCCAGAAAACAAATTGGTGAATATTTAAATATACACCGGTGAATATATGCACACAAATGCATATGTACATAAACACTATTTGAAGAAAATCACTCCTTTAGAAATTAGCATTTCATTCTGATCACATTTCTTAATATTTCAAGTTCTGATTGACATGTACAAATAGCAGGTGCTCTTAGTCATTTGCCTGGTGATGTGTTGGCACGTTTGAGGCTTCTGTATTATCTGTAAAGATGCTTGCTCATGTCATGCCTCCCTCTACATGCTGCAGTCTGACAGTCTCAACTAATGTCAGGTCTCAAAGCTTAGAATTTACAAAGTCTGATGGCTCTTTGAACAGTTTACAGAAATAAAATTTCAGTGTGGGTGTTCATCATTCACTCTGTATGGTCTTTATTTTTTTTTAAAGTGTGCTTTTTAAAAATATTAAACACTCAGTATAGAAAATATTAATTTTTAGTACTAATTATTTCTCGTGGGCTGTTTCTTCACACTGTCTTGTTTATAATGTGCTCTATTTACATTTCCATTACTCTATGATTATAAAGGCAATTAACTTCATATTTTGTGTTTTTTAAACATAATCTAGATGAGGAAGAGGATGGCAAGACTCCAACTCAGCCACTGTTGACAAAAGGCAGGCATTGTTCATCATTTTATTTTAATCTCCCTTTTCATACTGTTAACTCTTTAATTCTGACCCTATTATTTTACTTTTATTTTAATTTAGTTTTTATTTTCATGGTGAGGTGATGTTACAGTTATCTAATAAATGCAGATTAGCAAAATTAATTTTATTCCAACTAAAGCATTAAGTCTCACTGGGACAAGCTGTTATTTCACAGTCCTTGAATCATCATGGTGTTTCTGAAATACACAAACCTGGAAAGGCGGGGGTTTTATTCTTTGTGTTTTTGGTTTTTTCGTATCTAAACTGCATGGTTTAGATGGTAAGGAGGGCACTGGACTGAGCGCATCTGCACTGTCACTTACCCTCTCCACCATCAGTTGTACCCAGCCAAATTCCCGATTTTGATACTAATATATTTTTCATCTCAAAAATTGCACTATTTCTCACAGTCGTGCTGCGTTTGGGAGATACAGTCATGTCAGCGTACATGAGTTTTATGAGAAGGAGATAGAGGTGAGAGTTCTGGAGCAGTGTGGTTTGGTAGCCATGTTACTTCATCACGCAGTCATTTGTCATGTTTGCTTACATCATGGCAGCATGAGAGTAAATGGTGGACCTTCTGGGAAAATGACCAGAGTTCCTTCTGTGATTTTCTGTTTTTAAAATTGTGCTGGTGGAGTTTCATAATAGTCATTTGCTTGCTCACAAAGTCAATGCTGATTTTTTTTTTTAATTCCTAGAAATGTAAATGGGAACTCCTTTCCGATATGCAGCAGATTTGTACCCTTTCTGAGGAGTTCCCACCATCTTTCTGTGGTTCAGAGAAAGATGTGGTTATATGGCTTTAAAATTGGGCATCACATATTGAGGGACAAATCATCAACAAGCACATTGCTCTGGTCATTGTAAGAGGACAGTGGTGTTTATCCAGTCATCTTGCAAATACAGCTTTTTATTTTATAACTTTGAACTCTAAATCATTGAGAAACCAGATTTTAAAAAAAATCTAACAGAACATGTGTAAAGCTTGATTTGTTAACCTAAAATAGCTTTCCAGGAAAACTAAACTCTCAGTAAATGTTCAATATTTAGGATTCCTACAAATTCACCAGAATATTTCTGAATGTTAGACACTAGGTTAATTTGGATGAGTTTACCTATTGTAAAATGAAAAGTACTTTTTATACTCAAATTGTATCTGTTATAAGCTACCTAAGGCTTATGATGGAAGCCATATACAGCTATCTGCATATAAATATATCTATCTGGATTTACAAATGCTAGGAAATTTTAGGAATACAATAAGAGGAGATTTAACATTTACTTCCTTTATATCATAATGTTTTGCTTAATTCTTCAGAATCCAAAGGCCCCATTGCACCTTTAAATGTAGCTGATCAAAAGCTTCTTGAAGCTAGTACACAGTTTCAGAAGAAACAAGGAAAGAATACTATTGACGTCTGGTGGCTGTTTGATGATGGAGGTATGGCCATTAATGTATTTTTTAAATCATGAGAAATTTCCTGAAGATATAAGACTAGTGCTCAGAAGTGGCATACATTTTCATGTGTTTATTGCATTCAGGTTTTGCCAGTATGCTCGAACAGCGTAGGGATTGGTGGTCATAGATGGTGGCTATATTCCTTCAGGTCCCTCATGTAGAACATGCTGTAGTCCTTTGCTGACAGTGCCATTTCATTAACTGCTATAGACTAATTTATGTAATGTCACTCAGTTTGGAATGTAGTTAGGTTGGCCACAATCAGTTTCAGATTATCTTTGGCAAAAATAGCACAGAGGTGCTACTGTGCTCTTCTGTCTATATCTCACCAAGAGGGGCATATTGGTGTAAAGTAAGCTGTTGAGTAAAGTGTATTTTGTTTTCAGACTTTTTACTGGAAAGTTGCTTTCCCTTCTTTTTGATTACAAATGTGATATTGGGGTTCTAGGAGGCTCTGCCAATACACTGTTCTTCCTCGGCTATTAGATGTTGTATGAGGTTTCTGGGCCACACATTCTGGCCTAGCCCTGAGGTTCTGACCCACTTGCAGCCCCACTGCTGCTTAGCACCAAATAATCACACAAAGGCTTGTATTCATTTTAGGCTGATCAACCTAGGGCCCAGACATATAACTTGCTAACTCTTAATTCTTAAACTACTAGCCCATGATTCTTATCTTGTTCAGAAATGTGGTTTAGTACCTTTTCTCAGCAGCATTTCAACTTCTTTCCTCTGCATCTCCTGGCATTTCTACAGCGTCTCTGCTCTGCTCTGAGATGTTCCCAGTTTTCTTAGCCTGGTAGCTCCACCCATACTCTCTGTCTGCCTTTGACCAGTCAACTTTTTATTAAACTAGTAGGAGGGACAAATATTTATTATGTGCCATAATCTCACTACAGTTAGACCTGGATTAACATTCATTCACGTTTCCAAATTGACTCTTGTGATTCTGGGTGGTGCATTTTTTCTCCCATCATCCCTTCCTCATTGACTGGTTGGCATTTCATCATAAAGAAGAGCTCATCTCTTCATTTCAAGTCATTGATTCTTAGTTTCTCCAGAAGGACACAATTTATTCCTCTCACCATTGCTTAGTTTTTGGATTGCCCACATCTGTCCAGCATTGTCTACCCTCATAGGAAGCTGTGTCTTCCTGAAATATGATGAATCCTAGACTCACCCCTTCCTCACTACAGAAAGGACCTTTTATCCAAGGATTTCTTGTTCCTTTTAGTCAAGAGTGGTACTTAGAAGCAGTACACTTATGACTTCTTGGATAATTCTTTGTTATCAGGCCCCCACAGTGGACAAGGCTGGAGAATATATGTATGTGTGCATGTATGCACTATATATAGCTTGAAAGCCAGTTCCAGTCTACCCTTTTCCCTAGTCATCTTTTTTGTTTCAGTGTAAAACTTGCTCCTAATGGGCTATATTCATTTCCTTCCCTTTCTGACTGCCTAGGCCATCATCTGATTTGATTGATTATATAAAGAACTGCAGTTCTTGGACTGAGCTCCAACTCTTGGGCTTAATGGAATTGTCAAGACAAATTTTACTTTACATTGAGTTATAATAAGTGTGTTTTTCGAGAACAAGTTGAAAGATCATTTTTTTTTTACTTGGTATTTTTTGTTTGAGATTTTAAGAAGGACTAATTTTATTTTTATAATTTAGGTTTGACCTTGTTAATACCCTATCTTCTGACTACCAAGAAAAAGTGGAAAGATTGTAAGATCCGAGTATTCATTGGTGGAAAAATAAACAGAATAGACCATGACCGGAGAGCGTAAGTTTGTTTTACATTGGAGAGCATATATACCCCGAAGTATTAACCATACTGCAAAATTCATTAAATAGAATCTTTCTCTTTCATTTTTTGACATCCATACTTAAATTATCAATGTACAGTTTTACTTAGATCTGATAGTTTAACACATTGACATTTTAGAAAGTCTTTATTAATAGCTGAACTGTCAGGTGTTAGAAGCCGATTTTTAGTCTTTTGAGAGGAAGTGCATAGTAAGTACCTCTTTTTTCTTTCAAGACAGGGTTTCTCTGTTTAACAGTCATAGCTGTCCTGGAACTAGCTCTGCAGACCAGGCTGGCCTTGCACTCAGATATTCACCTGTCTCTGTCTTCTGAGTGCTGGAATTAAAGGCATGTGCCACCACTGTCAGCTTAAAAGGTTCAAAATTGTTTTGTTTTGTTTTTTTAAGATTATTGATTTTTATGTATCCCAGTACTTTGTCTGCATGCACATCTTTATGCCCGAAGAGAGCATCAGATCTTACTATATATGATTGGTAGCCACCATATGGTTGCTGGGAATTGAACTCAAGACCTCTGGATAAACAGCCAATGCTCCTAACCTCTGAGCCATTTTTCCAGCCCCAAAATAGCCCTTTCATGTATAGAGAAATTGTATAAACTCGGAGACATCAACATACTGTTGTGGTCTGCACTGCTATGAGTCTGGTCTTCGGGGCTTGTCCCTGAAGGGTACTGCACATATTGCCCCCCAGCTTTATGTACAAAGTCTGAGAGTTCTGAATAATTCTCCCACAATCCTGTAACCACTTCTAGACAGTGTGAGTGCTGCAGTGTGGCATAAAGGCTTCTGATGGTTTGTCTTCTCTTTCCATCTTGTCCGCATTCCAGATATGTCCTACATATTGTCCACATTTTTGGGATTTCAGGCATTTTTGGTCCACCTGTTGTTGTATCTCTTATGCACATAACTCTTCATTTAGCTCATTAATCTATGTAAATATGTTGTATGACAAAACTTTTTCTAAAAAGATACAACACACACATCTACTCACCCCAGATAGGAAGCCCGTGGTAAGACCACACAGATACTACCAAGGTCCAGCTTGGTGAATCAGTGAGTTTTATTACAGTGAGGGGTTATTTAAGGAACAGAGAAGACTCAAAGACAGCCACATTACCAAGGCCCAGCCCAGCCTGGTGACAGCTCATAAACCTGGAAACCTGGAGCGCACTGCGGGAGCTCAGCTGGTAGGAGAGTGCCCTGTGCTCTTTGCAAGCGACTGCTCTGATCTCCCTGGCAGCTTGGCTGGCTTCTGCGTGCAGGCAGTTAGTCTGTTCTCACAATCTTCTTTGCAGTGTAGTTTCTCTGAGAGTGAGTCTTAGCAGCTTTGTTGCTCACTCTGGGAGGGAGGAGCCCAGTGAACAGGGTCAGTTTTAGGAACTTCCTGATGCCATTTTGTGTTGTTTACCTTCCTGCTTAAGGTAAACAGGATATTCTATGCAGGATAGGGTATCAAACTTGGTGGAAACCGTCATACAACAAAATGCTGCATTCTTTTGAACTCAGCCCACTTCTCACAGTGCTGGACCCTACTGTATATAGTCTCCTCTCCTTTCTCCAGCACCTTTCCTTCCTAAGTTAGCTAACACTTGCTTAAACCTTAGTTTTATGGGCTCTATAACGCTTAGCAGATTATAGTTAAAAGATAGTGAATTCAACTAGGTATTTATTTTCAACAGTGAATTATGGAAGAAATACCTCTCATACCTTTTTTTTTTTTTTAAAGCTGTCATTTTATTAAACACAAGATCTTATTTTATAGATTGCTTTTCTTAGGTGTTACAGCTTTTTGTTGTTAGCCCCAGTACTTTATGACCCCCATATAAGACCTTGTACATGGTCTTTATCTACCAAATGCCAGGCGTTCTCCTTTCTGTGACCACTACCAAAAACAAACACTCTGAACTTACCCTTTTATTAACTTTATCTTCAATTTGGCCCTGAATGTTCTATTTGGGCCTTGAGATATTTTAAGATAAATTTAATATGCAATGTCCCAGAAATAACTTAAGAGACTTTCTTGTTATCAAGTATATACTTCCAATATGCTTTGACTAAAATTGCTTTTTATCAAGCTAGCTGTCACATTATATGTGGATAGCCCTTGTTCATCCCCTATTAGGTGTTGCATTACTTATTTTCTCATTGCTGAGGTAGAGTACCTGAGTGACAGCTAAAAGGGGTGCTTGTGTAGACTTACAGTTTGCTGGTACAGTCATCATGGTAGAAAGGCATGCTGGGTGTAGTGTGCAGCAATTGTCACTATGTGTCTGCAGTCAGGAAACCGAAGAATCATGACTCATCACTGCTTGTTTTTTGGAAATTCCTCAATGACATTCCCAGAAATTCCATGTCTCCTAAGTGATTTCAAATGCAATCAAGTGAAGATTAACATGCATAGATGGTAAGCAGGGATAGAGAGTTAGACTATAATCATCTCTACTCCTACAGTTTCTTTTATAATGAGAATATGAGCTAATTCAGGAAATTTGTGAAACAACTGATAATTTTTTTTCCCTTTAGATCATCTTATTTAGAGAGTAAAGATACTTGTTAGTGTACTTTGTATGTCTAATGCTGTTCTTTTTGTCATAGGATGGCTACTTTACTTAGTAAATTCCGAATAGATTTCTCTGATATCATGGTCCTAGGAGATATCAACACCAAACCAAAAAAAGAAAAGTAAGTTGCTGGATAAATTATTTTATATAAATTTCCAACTTCTCTGTCCTGTGCAGACACAGATAATTTAACTTGAAATGATTACCAAGGCTTTTTCTCTGCCCCGAGTTATGTGAAACCACATGGTAATTGGTTTGCCAGTGATACTGAAGTAAGCTTTAAAGAATTCTCAGTTTTCAGAAGGGATTTTACTCTTTACACATACTTTCTGAAAATTCTTAGTGCCACAGAAATTGAAGATAGGTTTTGAATTCCAGATGTTTCCTTCCCATAGTCACTAAAAGCATTTGATCTTAACTTTACATACATATTACTTCCATTGCTTACTTTTAGAATGAAAATCTGAGCTTCCCTATAATAGTTGCCGTCATGAGTCTCTCATTCAAACAGTTTGTGCTCCTGGAATAGAGAGGCACTTATTGTCTGTGTGTATTTTATCAGGAATAACTGTAGTTATTTTTAGGCAGGTGTTAAAGGAATTACAGAACTGGGATAAAGATTATGCTTTGGATTGAGTTGGAAAGATTTGCCATTTGAGAAAAGTCGTATTTTACTCATCACTCAGGGATATTTTGGCTAATGTGATACTCTAGTTTGAGGGTTGTCACGGGTTGGGGGGCAAATTCAGTGAGGTGATCTGTGCCGTTCTAAATCTGTAGTTTGAGAGACTGGGAAGAGCTGTTTTCTAACTAAATTATAAAGTATTACAAGTTTGTAACAAGCTATAATAAGTATATTCCCAAAACATAATTCCAAATAAGATTGTTGATATTCTTTCTGTCCTTTAAAGTATTGCTGCTTTTGATGACATGATTGAGCCATACAGACTTCATGAGGATGATAAAGAACAGGACATTGCAGATAAAATGAAGGAAGATGAGCCTTGGCGAATCACAGATAATGAGATTGAGCTTTATAAGACTAAGGTACTCTTCACTCTGTCTCCTTTTCATTAATCTTACATGTACTTTGATAGATTTGCGGATGCTGTGAGTAACAAGCAGTGGGATTTGATACAGCAGAAATGGCTGTGTAAAGTCTTGAATGTTGAGAAGCAACATCGTATATTTTCTAAATTATATTTTGTTATTTTTAAAAAAAATCGTTTTTTTCTACTTGTTTTATAAACCATGGTAGTTTCTTCTTTGTTTTCTTCTTGATCTTCTTCCTCCTATTCCTTCCCCCCCCACTCCCCCTCCCGCTCCTCCACTTTCCTTGGTAGTGCTGAAGATCTAGCACACGGCTTCATGGGCTTATACACTGCACATGAGCTGCGATCTGCCTTGCTGTACTTGTCAGATGTTTAGGTGATTCTGTCCTTCTCCATTTCAGACATACCGGCAGATCAGGTTAAATGAGTTATTGAAGGAGCATTCCAGCACAGCTAATATTATTGTCATGTGAGTATTGTTGGAATAAGGTGTGGGCTGTTTTCATGAAGGTACATGCATGTGTCTGTGTGTCTCTGTTATGATAATAGTACTGACAGGTGGTTAAATCATTCTTTTTAGAATTTCATGAGCATTCTGTTTACATCACTCTCCTCCTCCCTCTCCCACGTCCATCTTACTTTCTCTCAAATTTGCGGTTTTTCTTTATTACTATTATTAAAATGAATTACTAATTAGTAATTACTAATTAATAATTACTAAGTAATTATTGTTATAATAAATTGTTGTATACACATACTGCTGAGTCCATTTAGTGTTGCTCATATGTGTACGCTTTTAAGGCTGGACACTTGTCTGTAATGGGGCTTATCCCTGGAGAACACTGATTGTCTTTAGCTTTTCATCTAGGGTCAGGCCTCATGAAATTTCTCCCGTCCACATTGACACATCATCAGCTTGTGTTGTCATTATTCAGGTCTTAATTTATGGAAAGTTTTCCCTGTCACATATAGAATATACTAGCGCATAGCAGCCGCCCAGGTCTTCTGGCCTTTACAGTCTATAGCTATCTTTCCTGAGCTTTAGGTATAGGCTTTGTGTTGTAGATGTATCAAGTGGGTTGAGTACTCCACATTCAGTTGCTCCATGCACTGTGACCAGTTGTAGCTTTCTGTAATGTTCTCTATCTGCTACAAAAAAAGACACTTATTTTCATGGGTGAGATGCATAAGGGTAAGTATTTAGAATGGAATTAGAAATTGATGGTTTAGAAAAATAGTGTTGGTAGGTCCTTCCCTAGGTTCTCCGGGGTGAGTGACTAGAAGGCCATACTCTCCTGAGTCCCTGGAGCTGGTTTACAGCTGGTTACACCATATGTGGGTGCTATAAATTGAACCTGGGTTCTCTGCAAGAGCAGTATGTGCTCTTAATTGCTGAGTTATCATGTCAGCCCTTTGTTTTGTGTTTTTTTAAAATAAGAGTCTAATTGATGCTACCTGTATGCGTATGAATGTAGGAAAGTCCACTGGAATGGGACATCCTCTCGAGTAGCAAACCACCAAAGAAGACTATCCCTCCCAAAGCAGCCTTAACTACCTGCAGTTTCTCAGATATGGGTGGGGCCTTGTGAGCTTCTCTCCAGTTCATGCTGGAATTTTGATCTATGCCGATGATGACTACATCAACATGAGTGCATGTGCACAGTGGCCCTGCCATGTCCAGAAAGTGACATCTTACAACCTTCCTTCTTGTCCTCTGGCTCTTCCTGCCTTTTGGTCCTGTTCCTCAGTGCTCTGTGAACCTTGGGTGAGAGTGGAGGGCACCTGTGTGACAAGGGATGCCCATTTGTGGCCAGGAACTCAGTCGCTTACTCGGTATTTTGATAAGTTATGAGTGGTTAATGCTCTGCATTAACCCTCTGCAAAAAGCTTCTCTGAACAAAGCTGAGGGCAGCACTTGTAAATATGACTGTAAACATAGTTAGAAGGCTGTTTGACTGCATGACTGATGAGCAGAACAGCAGCAGCCGGAGGAGGTGGTTACCCCTAGGGCCAATGACATCTCAGCCAGGAGCTTTTGATTCTGTTTACAGCACCAGCCCTAACTTCCCTGAGACTCAGTCACAATGCGCTTGGTTCCACATGACACTCACACCACCATTAGTTTGCAGTCTAGAGCCCAGGCCGATCTTAAACGTGGAGGAGTTCTCTGTCTCTGCCTCCTAAGTGCTGGGATTTCAGCACTTCGAGTTTATAAGAAAAAGACATGACCTATAAAAAGGAAAACTCAAACTCAACTATGGTTGCCTTCAGCATGTGGAGCTTGCATTTATGCATGGACAAGAGATACACTGCACTCTTGCATCAATCTAAGTAATTTCTTCTGATAAATTATTCTGAACTTTTACATTCATATTTTTCAATTTTCTTTTCACCTTTTCAAAAATGTCTAGCAAAGTCACAGGTGTGTGTGGCATAGGAGGAGCTCACAGTAGAGTTTGGATCCCAGACAGCTTTCTCCTAGAGATAAGTGTAGAAGGTTATTTAGGGTATTAACTTGGTATAGCAGTTCCTGTCTGCATCTACCCCCATGGTGCCCTGCAGCCCCTTTCCATGTAGACCTGCTGTCCTTGAATTGGGTCTAAGTGTTGGTGCCTACTTGAGCCTTTCCTCTGTGTTCTGTTAGCTAGAGAAGATGCAAACCTGAATTTTCTCAGTTCTGAATCCTGTGTCTCTAAACAGATAAGAAAAGCTCAGGTACCCAGAAACTAAGGCAGATGATGAGGTGCAATGACATTGAAGAACTGTGAGGGTGACGCCAGACACAGCTTTTTCATTTGTGCTGACCATGCATAGATTCTATAATGAAAGTCACTAAACCATAGAAATTTAGAAGGACTCCTTCTAAGTCAGGAGGGCCCTACCATGCAATATAAATAGAAATTAAAATTCACAAGAGATGGTAAAGTTAATGCACAGTTAGTTATATTTCATTTTCCATCTGTAATTTTTACTGTCTCAGTTCTATTTCAAGTACATTTTTCTTCTAAAGAATCCAGAGTTTTCCTCTATTCAGATTTTATCACAGGAAGTGGGACCTAATTAATAATTATGGTTTGTTTTTTTGTTTTTAACATTCTTCTCCAAAGCACTGCTCAGTGTCTTCTCATTCTGACCCTAGGAGTCTCCCAGTTGCTCGGAAAGGGGCTGTATCCAGTGCTCTGTATATGGCTTGGTTAGAAGCTCTCTCTAAGGACCTGCCACCAATCCTCCTCGTTCGTGGGAATCATCAGAGTGTCCTTACTTTCTATTCTTAATTATTCTGCACCATGGACCGCCCTTCAGGAATGGTACTTCAGTGCCTAGTGGAAGCGACTGAAATCGTCAGTAACACCTTATTATCACAGTGGTGAACTGGGACTTTGTTTCAGTACTTCATTTATTTGAAAGCACATGAAAAAGTTACTCCATTGATAGCTATATGGAGACTTCAGTTCCAGCCTGCTCCATATCTCAATGACTGGTAATTCTTTCCTGTTGGACTCAAGTTGACGAGAGTAAAGTTGTCCTTTGCTACTTGAAAGCAATAAGAGTGTGTTATTTTTTGATTGATGAGAGGAGTACAAAAAAGCCTTTAGCCTTGAGGTGCCTTCTGAAATTAACCAAATTTCATCCATGTGTCTATCATCTTTTGTAAATTTATAGAATGTTGAACTTTGCCTTCAGATATCTTTATTTCTAATCTCTGTCACCTTCAGTGGACACTCCTTTTCATCTTCGATTGACCAGTTAGTCTTGAGTGCTGTGTGTTTTGTATTACTTTTGTAAAAAGTATCTGTTAGATACTAAAGAGGATTAGGACAAACTAATAAAATATGTGGGGGGAAATATCCAAAAAATGGAGCTCAAGGTCAGGTTTATATGAGGGTATGTACATGTAGAGCTAGGGAATAGAGGCCCAAAACACCATTTTTTTTTAACTCTCATTTGAAATTATGTATTATTTGTTGTAAATCTTAGAGAAAAGGGTGAAGAGTTACCCAGTAAGTACTTCCTATATGATGCTGAAAAATCATGTCTTTTTTCCAAGCAAAACCCAAGAACATTTGTATTATTTTTAAAAGATCTGTTCTAATTTAGAATTCCTCTCAAATGTGAGGGACTTTTAAGACATGATAACAGGTGTTTTTGGAGGAAATTTAGACAAATGCCATTTAATAGAACATTTCAATAAACATTATGGGAATTTCACTATCCTATGCCATTCTTTATTTTTAAAAAGGCTTTAAAATTTTGTCAATGGTTAAATGGACCACTGTTTTCTTAGTGGAAATGGTTTTAGGCTTAATTTATTCAAATATCAAGTACACTTAGTCTTAATACACTCAGGTTTGAACAGATTATTCTGAACATTGAAATTTAATCCATTTTTAATACTTTAAACTTTTTGTGTTGAAGAAAACTGCCAGTCTGTGTGTTTGACCTTGTCGTCCACTAGTGACTTGACAGTGCGTACGTGCTGTCCTGAAAGCTTTATATACAGTTTTTAATGTGAAGTCTCCCAAACACATTTCAAGGGATTCGTGTCTACATGTTTGTATGTGTGTATGTTACTCATACACAGGTGCATATGTGTATATGTAATGACGTTTCTGTTGCTGGTGTTTCAAATTCTGAAGTGATCACAACTTTAGATTACATTTTTTTGTTTGTTAGTTTTAATAAACATTCAAGTCAGATCAAGAGGTTACAGGTTTCATGGAGAACAAAGACAGCTTCATCCAGTTATCCAGTAAGGTAAAGTGCTCATGAGTAGGTGTTAGTAAGCTTCAGTGGTGGAGAACAGACACACATTTCCATCATCTTGAGGGAAATGTTAGAAGAACATTTTCAGTGTGCAGTATTTGTGCTGCATGAATATGACCTAAATTAATACCAGCTGGATATCTGCTCATTTTCATTCAGAATATTAAGAAAATGAAGTTAAATGATTTTTCTAAGTTTTTTCCTACATTATAATACAATATTGTTCCATTTATTTTGAGTTCTGCAGAGTTTGGATGCAACATAGAGGTGTCATATTCAATAAACCATATCATGCGTTTAATTTTCAAACTGAATAATAAGGCATGGGCTGAATGCTGCTATCTTGAAATGTACACAGGTACACTTGCCTTTTATTTGTTAAAGGTTTTTCCCCATTCAGGCAAACATCATTGTGATCTGTACTACAGAAACTAAATGTCACTCATCATACATTTGTGTATAAAGTACATAAAATCGATCTCAATACACATAATAGGGAGGATAATGTTGTTTGTGAAATAATGTAAGAAGCTTTCCACTTTTAAAAACTATATTACTTTCACTTAACACTAGATCCCAGTCAGACATTTTCAAGGTTGCAGTAGTCCTTTAAAATAAAAATTTGCAACAATTAATTCTTAGAGATGCTAGCTAGTATCTTAGCTATTTTTATTTTATGTTTAATTTTGATTATTTTGATGCCAAATTATTTTTAGTCTTATCATTGATAATAACTTGAAAATAATTATGCAGTGACATTTGAATTCATTGTTACGATAGGTAAAAAATTCAGTGGGTTCAAAGAGAATGTTGGTGTTGATTATTAACAGTTACTAAATCAAATATTTATTTGTTACATTGTTTCCTTTGTGCTTAGGTTTTCCTTTACACTGTTTTCATATTGCTTTCTGACATACGTGTTTTTTTTTTTTTTAAGACTATGGAAATAATTTAAAGAGTTGAGCTCTGGTGGATGATTATCTGCTAAGTTTGAAAATGTAATTATTTTGATAATACTGTACTGTACCTGTCACAATGCTTTTGTAATGTTTTAACTCTGAGTATTGCAGTTGCTGCTTTGTACTGAAGTCACTGCAATAAAGGAAGTGGAGTCATTAAAACTTTTATCTACTCTTAATTCTACCTATTGTATGCCAGCTTTTCGATCACATCTCAATTAAGTGGCAAATACTCCCTTAACATCTGCATTTTTGAAGTGGCCTTGGGGAAGCTGAGTGAATTGTCCACCTCCTCTCGTCTCCCAAGAATGACTATTGGTACTGACTTTACTGAACTGTACAAAGTACGGCACAGTATGATTGTTTTTAAACTGATTAAGATTTTCTAATTTTTATTTTGGGCTAGGATTCTCCAGGGAAAACTAAAAGATTAAAAGGGATTGGTATTCTTTGAACTAAAGTTGATTCTTTGCTTCTGGGATTTGATGTTTGTTAACTTGTTTTGATGAGCTGATTTGCAGTTTTACAAAGCATTTTACACTTCTCATTTGGACCCTTCAGTGGGCGTGTCCCACGTGATGAACTGTTACTTACACTGTTCTTGAGACAGCAGCTTAGAGGTGTTGGGAAGTTTCCTGAAGGTCCTGGACAGTGCTGAGACATTGGCCAAAGTTTTAATCTGCCTTGTGAGCATCAGTGCCACTCTGTAAGACAGCTGAGGTAGAGCAGACATTTCCACACGCCCCTCCCACTCTGTCCTGGAAGCCTGCCCAATATTCATAGTGCAGCTGCAGATAAATACTCATTCCAGATTGCCATCATAGGTCTGAAACCAAATCTACTGGTGAGCTTTCTTTTTGTTCTCAAATAAGTGACCGTTCATGCCACTTTACCGTTTGGGAGCTTAATAAGGAATTCAAAAGTTACTGTGACATTTTAATTTTAAACAAAGCAGGATTTTGTTACTCATTTCAACTGAGGGAAAAGTTACAGTTGAGATGCAACTGTTAATATGTACCAGCAGGTAATTATAGAGCCTGAAGAAATCCATGATGAAGATAGCACAGTCCTTGGATGCACTCAGTATAAAATTCTATCTTCTTCGGGTAACTCAGATAGTAAATACACAAGATATGTTAATGGGCTAAGCATCATGACTTTGGGGTGGTATCTGAATCTGCTTAATTGTTTATATAAATTTGGTGGCAAAATAAGAATCATCATTATAGAAAAAAAATGTGGATTTGTCACCTTCTGGTATATAGATTTGCTGTCCTCACAGACTAGGGACCCATATCCCAGCCCAATCAACACACATTATCTGTCGTGATGTTTGCATATAAATACAGTTGTTCAACTTGTTATGCCCACAATTAAAAGCTAAACTTATTTTAATCCATGAAATAGGTTGAGTGATCCTTGGCTTAGATCTTACAGTAAGAGCCTGACTCATTTCTTGGTAAAATTATATCAAAATGTTGCTGAAACATTTGTTGGAAAATTGTTAAGATTTTGCCCTGGAAGAAGAAATAATTAATTCTAAAGAAAAATATTTCATAGGCTAGCTTTACATTCAACTATCTCATCTCTAATAACATACACAAAGATAATAAAGTTAAGAAGGCAGTATTTCATATTTACAGAGATGCTTGGAAAAAGATACAGTAAATGGGTATGCTTTCTTGTGTACATTTTAAATCCAGTTAAACCTGTTTTAAAGGTAGAAATCCTATTTTGAAAATGAGCAATGTTTAGGGCAGTGGTTTTCAACCTGCGGGACAAACGACCCTTTCACAGGGGGCGCATATCAGATAATTACATTATGATTTACAACAGTAGCAAAATTATTAAGTAGAAATGAAAGTAATTTTATGGTTGGAGGGATTACTACATGGGGAACTGTATTAAAGGATCATAGCATTACAAAAGTTGAGAGCCGCTGGTTTAGGGGCTTTGTTGAATAACCAATAAGCTCCAAGTTCTTTTTTTTTTTTTAATTAAAATTGTTTTCACGCAGTATATTTTGATGTTTTTGCTCACCCCCAGCTCTTTCCAGATCCTTCACAATCTCTACCCACCCAGTGGAATATTCTTTTCCCCTTTCTAAACAAAAATAACCCCATTAAGACAAGCAAACGACAGATGAATAAGACAAATAAATAGTTGAATAAATAAATAAAATGAAACAGAAAGTCTACAAAACATCCTAAGAGTTTGTTGTATGCCGCCAGCTCCTGGACATGGGGCCTGCCCTGGAGTGAGGTTAGTATACCCAGTGGTCCTCCAAGAGGAGGAAGCCTTTCTCTTTGCCAGCAGATATCAATTGCAAATAGCTTCTTTGTTAGGGATGGGACCCCACTGTTGCTCCCTTTCAGTGCTGGGACTCCACCTGGCTTGAACCTGTGTATAGGCCTGTGTGCCACCATTGGCTCTACAATTCATAAACACACCAGTCCTGTTGTGTTTCTTTGGAGTCAACCATCACCTCTGGCTCTTAAAATCTTTTCATCTCCTCTTCTGCATAGACCACTGACCCTTGAGGGGTAGGGTTTGATAAAGACATCTTATTTAGGTTTGAGAGGTCTAAGGTCTTCTATTCTCTGAACATTGTCCACTTAAGGGTCTCTGTGTTACCATTCACTACAAGAAGTGTCTGTTTTTTTCTATCTACTGCGAGAAGACACTTCACTGATGAGGCTTGAAGGAGATAATGACCTATAGGCAAGGCAGTATGTCATTAGGAGTCATTTTATGACTTCTGTTAAAGGAGTTCCTTTAGCAGAGTAATATTAGGTTTTCCCCTAGACTCATGACCTAGTGTTGAGTTCTTGGCCAATTTAGAAGAGTCAGGTATGAATTTCATCTCATGGAGTGGGCCTTAAGTCCAATCAAAAGTGATCAATCACTCCCACAATATTTGTGCCACTATTAGACCAGTATATCTTTCAGGCAGGTTACTTACCTTGGTCTCAGTTTGTTAGCTGGGTGATACTGATTATCATTGTCCAGTAGTGGGAAGAGTACCTTCCAACACCATGAGTGCCAGTCAGTAGGGGTGAAGCTTTTTGTTATCCACCAGCTCTATTTCTTTGTGTTTGATGACATAAGTCAAGAACAAAAGGAGATTAAGGGGATACAATTTGAAAAGGAAGAAGGCAAACTATCTATGATATGATTGTATACATAAATGACCCCCAAAATTCTACCAGAGAACTTCTACAGCTGATAAACACCTTCAGCAATATAGCAGGATACAAGATTAACCCAAAGAAATCAGTAGCCCTCCTATACACTAATGATAAAGGGGCTGAAAAAGAAATCAGGGAAACATCACCCTTTATAATAGCTGCAAATAGCATTAAATATCTTGGGATAACTCTAGCCAAATAAGTGACAGATATGTTTGACAAGAACTTTAAGTCACTGAAGAAAAAAGCTGAAGAGGATATCAGAAAATGGAAAGATCTCCCATGTTCCAGGATAGGTAGGATCAACAAAGTAAAACTGGCAACTTACCAAAAGCAATCTACAGATTCAATGCAATCCCCATCAAAATCACAACACAATTTTTTACAGACCTTGAAAGAACAATATTCAACTTCATATGGAATAACCCAGGATTGCCAAACAATTTTGTTCAATAATAGAACTTGAGAAGGTATCACCATCCCTGATATAGTATAGCTATATTATAGAAATCTCAAAGTAGTTTTGATTTGCATTTTTATGATGATTTAGGGTGTTGAACACTTCTTTAAGTGTTTTCAACCACTTGTGTTTCATCTTTTGAGAACTCTATTTAGTCTTGTACCTCATTTTTAAATTTGGTTGTTTTCTTGATCCAGATATTTTAGTTCTTTATATATTTTAGATACTAACCTACCAGCTTTATAATTGGTAAAGATCTATTCCCTTTCTGTAGGCTGACACTTTGCCCAAGTAATAATATCCTTTGCCATGGAGATGCTTTTCAGATTTATGAGGTCTCATTTACTAATTGTTGATCTTAGTGTCTGTGCTCCTGGTGTTCTGTTCAGAAAGTCCTTTCCCGTGCCAATGAGTTCAAGCTACTCCACACCCTCTTCTACCAGATTCAGGATAACTGGCCTTATTGCTGAGGCTCTTGATTAGTTTGGAGTTTTGTTTTGTGCAGGGTGATGGATACAGATCTATTTCCGTTATGCTACATGAAGCCATCCAATTTGATGAGCACTGTTTGTTAAAGATGCTGTCTTTTCTCACATGCCTTTTAATCAGTTTGAGAGGCTTACCTCTGAGGTTTTTTGGACATCCTGAGTTTTTCATTTCTAGTTTTAATTCAGTGTGGGTTTTCTTTCATGATTCTGTTTTTTGGTTTGTTTGTTTGTTTGTGTTTTTTTGTTTTTTTGTTGTTGTTAAATTCTGCTTGCCTGCCTTCAATTGTTTTCATTATTTCCTGACTGTGTTTTCATGGTCTTCATTAAGGCATCTATCTATTCATATCCTCTTATGGTTCTTAGATGTATTAATAATGAACTATTTTTAAGTTTTTGTCTTGAGCTCCAGCTGAATTACTTTTCCTTGGACCTATTGTTAGCATAGGGCTGCTGGTTTCGAGAGGATGCACATTGTCTTAGCTGTTCTTGTTTGTGGTTTTGCGCTTGGATCTAGTCACCTGAAGTTACGGTGTTTGAATTATTTCTCAATATTGATATCTGGCCTCTTTATTGGGTGGGTGTTTGGTTGGGTTGCTGTTACTCACTCCAGATCTCAGCAGCAAGTGTGGTGCTGTCAAGTCCCAGGTAGAGTATTTCTATGGGTCAACAGGTGACACAAAGGACCTGAGATGAGCTTGGAGGAAAGGCTGATAGGGACAGTGGGGAACAGATAGGGAACCATAGGTCTGCACTGAGGCAAAGTTTCCAGGGAATAAAGGTGAGGTGAGAGGAAGGCTCCTGCAAACAGGGTGCAGCAGGACTGTGTGTCTGGAGAGATCAGAAAGGAGGGCAGAGGAATGATATAAATTACTTACCTTATAGCCAAGTCTAAGTACTAGGGCTTTCCTGGGCCTTGGTGGATGATGCATAGAAACAGATGAGCTGGAAGGAAAGGCTGAGACCAGCAGCCACAAAGAGCTCAAGTGACCTAAATCTGAGTAGAGTCCCCATCAGGAAATGACACTGATAACTTTTCAGTCTACAATTGTTCTGCCTAAGCCACAAGTACACGTTGATTTCCTAAAATGCTCTACTAAGATATTTAGAAGATGATAAGGACAGTTTGAGAAGAGGAAAGGATGCTGATGGCAGCTGGATGGAAAGCCGTGCCCAAGAACCTCACGGACGCAAAGATGCGCCGTTAAAAAACAAAGTAAGCTTCTACAATTATGTCTCCCTTTGAAAAATAGTGAATTGTAAAGAATGGAGATCATTTTACTTCCTGAATATGTTTTTAAAGAAATGTTGATTATTTCCTATTGGTTACTCGATCCCAGTCTCAGCAAGATAACCCAATTTATGCCCATGGCCTGCTTCCTGGATGCATCCATGAAGGTAATTTTTGCTTATGTTTATACATGCTTATGTTTATACACCTGGGATTTTAGTATTGTTGACATAAACATCAAGGTTGATTTTTTTTTCCCTCAGAAAATTGACAGTGGTTAAGCACAGGTGTGTTATGTGTTGAAATCTTGATGATAGGAGTGTATCTCTCAAGCTGGCACCGCTTAACCTACACCAGAATCTACCAGAGGGCTCAGGAAAGTTCACTTACCCTGTGTGCCTAGCCTGGACAAAATAGTTTATGAAAAAAGCATATTTCATTCCTAATGCATCACGGCTAACTAAAATAAAGGTCTCCACATTCTTTCTTCAAATAACACACCCTCATGTGGAGTTGTCTGTCAGTTTTTCTATGGAATACATTCCATTCTGAGTATCTCCCCTCTTAATAGTAGCAGTGGATTAAATTTTTAGAACTTTTATTAGTCCCCCCTCTACTCCTGTGGCCAGATCAGAACCTAAAAGTTGCTAGTAGAAAAGGATGTCCAGGAAGACAGCCAAGTGACTCACTCTATTATGCGAGATAACTTCTGGAGAAAGGCGCCTCTGAGGCCCTCTGGTTAGCCATGCCTGCAGTTATAAGAGGGAGGATGTCATTTTCATCCCTAAAGAAGAGAAGAACATCACTGAGCTCTGCTTAGCAAGTGTGGTCCCCTGACTTGGTCATGGCACTGGGTAGACATGAACCATATACCCGCCTGACCTGCAGGGGGTTCTATGTAAAAGTGATGAAGGACTAGAAAGATCCCATGATATTATTACTTTAATACTAATAATCCTGGTTCAGATGAATCTCAGAGAACCTGAGTCACCCACTATTAGAATCTAGTTACCAGGACTTATCTGTATGTAGAGTATGACACTCACTTCTGAATGTGGCTCACTATAATAGAGTGAACTGTCAATGGCTAAATGATATTTTTCCTCTAATAGACCTTGTGGTGACTGATGTTAATGTCTCTACCAGACGTTTATGTGTTTTGTTTGATTTAGTCGTTAACAGCTATGATCTGGTTCTGAGTCTTGGTTGAAGTACAGAGTACCCTAAAATGCAGATATAAAGCAGTATAGCTAAGTCATCTGTTCTTTTAGCCTCATAGCCATCATGCTCCCTGCTTACATGCTATTGTAAAGTCATTATATATAAATATAAAAGAGGAAAAATTGCCTTTTAAGTGAGTTCATGGTCAGCTATGTCCATTGGTCCCCACTTCTTATTGTTGTCTTCCATTTTTGTGTGAATGAACATAGGTTCCCTGTGGCTGCTCCTCTGAGCCACCGGTGGGGGACCTGCTCTAAGGAAGTCCCAGCAGCTCAATCTCAGGCCAGTCATTTTCTAGTAAGCAATGCTCTTGACTTTTCCAGATGCTAGCCTTTGGGAATTGCAGGGCAGTACCAACAACTGAATCCAGATCCATTCTAATTTTATTATTTAAATTGTGTGTGTGTATGTGTGTGTGTGTGTGTGTGTGTGAGAGAGAGAGAGAGAGAGAGAGAGAGAGAGAGAGAGAGAGAGAACACGAAGGCCCAAGATCTTCTTGAGTTGAAATTACAGGTAGTTGTGAGGCACTTGGTATGGGTGCTAGGCATCGGATTCTAGTCCTCTGGAAGAATATTGCAACTCTTAACTATTAAGCCATGTCTTCAGTCTCTAAAATCAGATTCTTGATTTAACATCTCTCTAATATGTAATGAGGCAGGAACTCAATGTATGGATGAACTGGCCATAAAAATGTGAGAACAAAAAACATAGTTTAACAAGTGGCAAGACGTGCAAGGTCAACAGTAGCCCTGGAACTTGGTTAAATATTCAACAAGAAATTACATGTAAATCATGAGGTGCTAATCTGTCCATGCTTGATAGACAGATTACAATGCACATCTGCACAATACTACCTACATGTAATGTGCATGCATGCATATATACATCTCCATACACAGATGCATTAGTTTTGCAAACCATCTCTACACTCCTTACCACATTTCTTCATATCTCTACATGTGTCACAAATAAACTCATGTATTACTGTAATATGTAGGCTTTTATTCTTGCCAAACCCCTAAAACCAGAAAAAAATGTGTCCATTACCTGAGGATAATTCTTTAAATGTGAAATTAAATTACAACTTCAACCATCAGCAGATTTCAGTCTAACTCTTAATTAAAACATCTTTGAAAACTCAAAAGCTATATATTTTCAAGCTTATCGGGCTAAAGCTTTTTATTTTTTCTTGAGAAATTACTGAAGAGATTCCCCTAACACTAATATACTATGTAATCATGCATATTTTCCCCCAACGGTGGTTTTTCTATATTTGATTTAAATTTAATTATAACTTCAACTAGAAGCAGGTTTTATCCCAACCCCACAAAGTATATTTAACTTTCTCTACATAGCTAACATAGCTTAACAAATAAAACTAGGCAGGGAAAGGCTTAGGTGGTTTTTTGTTTGCTTGTTTTTTAATAATTCCATTGGCTATAGATTTGGTCCTGGTATTTTGACTTAATTTCTAGTACAATTATACAAGCAAACCACCACCACATGGCAGAAAGAATGCCTCACAGCTCTCTAAAGGTCAGAAGGAGGAAGCAGGCATCAGAGAGCTCCCTAGGCGGTCACAACATCCCCCTCAGCAATCAGCAGCAGTGATGACAAAAACAGTAGGCAGAAATTGGCTTAGTATGGACCACTGTTGGGGTTGGTAACTAGAATTAACCCATGCCAATAGACTCCAGCATAATGTGTCTTTAAGAACACTGGCAAATAGTAGCACACGCCTCTAATCCCAGCACTCAGCAGGCAGAGGCAGGTGGCTCTATTTGAACTCAAGGCCGGCCTGTTCTACATAGTGAGTTCGAGGATAGCTGGAGCTATGTAGAGAGACCATGCCCCCCAAAACCAAAAACAAACCAAACCAACCAACCAAAACAACAACAACAACAACAAAAAGACACCAGCCAAAATGTAATGTTAAAAGGGGACTTGTGGAAGTTTACAGATAAAGCAAAACAACCTAAAAAAGGAATATATCTTTATATATCTGAGTATACAATAGCTAAAACCCAAACAACTATGCTTAGTGCCTAAGTACATGTCTCACAGCATCAGCTGGTGAAGTGCACACAGGAGTAACTTGGAGGGACTTAGCTGTGTTCTCTGTCCTCCGTGAGGGACCTGGTCTGCAGTGCCTAACCTCTGAAAGTCCCAGCTAAGTTCCTGATAACGGAATGCCATGGGCAATTTGGAACCAGTAAATGATTTCTCAATAAGCAACACCCAATGATTAGCTCCTCAAACACACAATGGCTCTAGAAGCACTCGGGTTGGATCTCGATGTTCCACATAGTCTTGGTTCTGAACACAGAGCATGCACTTTGCATTGTGCATGTCATCATGCTAAGTGATGCCAACAAATACTGCCGGAAGCAATGTTGCTCAGATTTAAGACAAATAAGTGTTAAAAATTTAATGTTTTTAGTGAAGATAAAGTTTTCTGTTCCATAGAAACATGGTGGTTGTATAATGGGAAGAGAGGACTTTTAATATTTTTTTGATCACACATAATTTGAAATAAAATGTTTAAAAACTATCTGATGTCCTCTTCTAGAGGCACAGATCCATGTATGCACACACACAATTTTAAAATAAAAATAAAATCTTTACAGTGTGTGGAGGTAGATGGTGGTGTTATGTGAATGTCAGTGTGGGTGTTCATAGAGTCCAGAGGAAGGTATTGGATCCCCTGAAGCTGGAGTTACAGATGAATGTGAGCCATCATGTGGGTGCTGAGAACAGAGCCCATGTCCCAGTCCTGGTCATTCATATTTGGCTCTAGAATAAACCATCCATTATTCCTCTTGAGATGAGAGTGGTGTTTCTGCCAGCATGCTTCTTTTGGGAGCCTATTGTTCAAATGACATGTAAACTCGGGATGTTCCAGTATGAGAATCTCACACCCCTGGAGGATCTGAAGGTTTGCCTCTTCTCATCTCTTCTTCCTTCAGGACCATGGAATCTCTATGGAGTTTCTGCTGTCATTTTCTTCTCAGCCTTGTGCCCATCACCAACACCACCATTGCCTTCTGGCAGAACATCTGTTTCAATCCAGTTTATACCTGTCACAGCTGGACTGTACTACTTTGGTCGGGGGTCTTGTAGAATAGGATAAACTGAGGAAGAGATAGCCAGAAGTTCTGGGCCTCAGTCACCTCCTGATTCCACCTGTGTTTTGAGTTTCCACCTTTTACTCCTTTGGCTCACAGCTGACTACTGGGGTTTTAAATACCAAGAACCCTTTGTTTGTTACCTAATTGCCTTTGCTAGCTGGAGAGCCCTTGGCAAAACCACATCTTGCCCTTTGTACTTCACAAAAGCTGAACCTTCACCTGTGCTTACAGAAAACTGGCAGGATCACCAGAATAGTCAAAAGTATGCTGTTACCATGGAAGGAGAAGGTTTACCCACCACACAGAAGAGGCCAAGTACCAAAGCTGCCACAGTAGAGATAACTGTCTATAGTTCAATCAGGGCCATCTCTCCCAGGCTGAATCCAATAGCTTGTACAGGATAAGGTGATTGTGGTCTGTTTAGCATCTCCTCATAGGTAGAGGTTTGTGGCCAAACAATGCATCTCTGCCCAGGGATACTCTTGACACTGGTGAGTTACTCTCCTACAGTTCCTGCTAAACCATACACACAGATGATGGGGGCATTGGGCCAGAGGCCCGTATGGTCATCACCAAACTTTGGATAATGAAAGAAAACAGGATTAGTGCTGGAGACTGCTGTGGAGTTGTGGGAACTAGAAAAAGAAGAAAAAGAAAACATCAAAGCATCACCTGATTATCATTGGATTGCAGAAGACAAGGGTCTGGTGAGGTTCGTCTTGATGGGAGGAAGTTGGAAAACTGACTGGTTCCAATGTTTAGCATCAGTGTCAAAATGGAATTTCCCCAAAGTTAAAACATTAAGCAATTCAGTAGAGCATGCTGTCATAGACACTGATTTCATGTCCTGTATACCTGGGGCCTATTTGTTTCTCAATTTTTTACATTTATTAGATTTATTTCTGTTTTCTGAAAGATGATTTGGTAATGATCCCTGCTTTTCTCGCTTGTGGTAGTTGATGAAATCAACAGAGATGCTACTGTAGTTCCCGACTTATTAGAAATTATGCAAATTACATGGGATATTTTTGTTCAACAGGATCCTAGAGAAAGTCCACAACTGAACATTCAGCGAGGTCTCTAGATAACCATGGCTTTCCTGAACTCCCCACTGTCTTGCACAGCATGATCTGTGCTAACAGTAGAGCTGACCTTACGTCCCAAACAGACATGACTGTCTCATAACATCAAAGTAAGTCTGTTTCTAAAAGAATGGGACAAGTTAACTGCTTAGCAGATGGCTTTAAATCAGGCTCAGATCACACTGAGAGAGGACATGTTCTGGTGGATACACTTGACCCAGATGAGTTAGTTATCAGTTTTCTTCTAAACATCTAAAGAGTGAGGAGCTAGGCTGGATCTGTGTAAGAATGCAGTGTTACCCTCTTCTGAAACCCAAGGCCATTCACTTCCCTGAAGATGAGGTGGGCCATTAGAATACCCCAAGTCCCACCAGCGAGAGAAGACAGAGGTTTCACAGGATGCTGGCCTCACTCTTCTGGTGGCTTCACTAGTCCCTATGGCCAGGGACAGGTTCTTTGGTCTTTATGAACTTTGCTATTTAATTCTAGCATGAGGATGCTACTGAGGGATCTTAGGAGATTCCAATAGATCAATGGGGCTGGCACAGTCAGTGGTAATTGCTATGACTTCTCCACTACCCCATGTCTCTGGAATTACAGGGAATCGGTGAGTTCTTGCCCACATTGGGTACTCAGTGAACTCTAATGTCTAGTTTATAGCAAGGAGTAGTCCTTTACAGGTCTTGTTATTTTCTCCCTCCTTTATCCATCCATCTATGCCTTCATATCAACTATCAAGCCTAGAGACTGACTAAGCCTTTGGCGAATTCATCTGGTTCCTTTTACACTAGAGCCTCCACCCATTGCTTTGTACACCGTACTGCACCCATGAGAATTCAGCGCTGTGTCTGCCAACCTGGTGTTACACTGAGGCTCCTTCTTAGTGTTTCTTTACTGTTTTTTCAACAAACTCAAGCACAGGCTAAGAAACTAAGCATAAATCATTTTACTTCTCCAATTCTGAATGGGGCTTTCTAGACTGACCAATTTCAATATTTTTCTTATGTGAGTAGAAAAGAATTCTAATGAATGTGTTTTCATACCTCTCCCATTCTGGACTGTTTTTACACTAAAACTGGGTGAGGCTTCCAAGCACATGATACTGGATTGCTCCCTGTATCACCTGAATGTATGGCATCATCTACATGGACCCCTTGAATCCAGGCTCTGGACTTCCCTTTGTTTGACTGAAGATCCACTTGTTTATTCTGATCTGGTTAGTTAAGGATCCTAATTTGGTAGATAGATGCCCTTATTGGTCTGCTTTCAAAATATTTGGTTCAAGGCTTCAAAGACGGCATGCACCACTTACTTTTTTTTTTTTTTTTTTACTAGGATGCTTCTATTTTAAGAAGGGGCTATTTCTTTGACAAAATCCAACCCTTCTTTATGATAAAAGTCCTGGAGAGATCAGGAATACAGGGAAAATAACTAAATATAATAAAGGCAATTTACAAAAATCTGACAGCCAACATCAAACTAAATGGAGAAAAACTCAAAGCAATCCCACTAAAATCAGGAACTAGACAAGGATGTTTCCTCTCCCCTTATCTACTCAATATAGTCCTTGAAGTTTTAGCTAAAGCTGTAAGAGAACGAAAGGAGATTAAGGGGATACAAATTGGGAAAGAAGTGAAACTATCTCTATTTGCAGAAGATATGATTGTATACATAAGTGACCCACAAAATTCTACCAGAGAACTTCTACAGCTGATAAACACCTTCAGCAATGTAGCAGGATACAAGATTAACTCAAAGAAATCAGTAGCCTTCCTATACACTAAAGATAAAAGGGCTGAAAAAGAAATAAGGGAAACATCACCTTTTATAATAGCTGCAAATAACTTTAAATACCTTGAAGTAACTATAACCAAAGAAGTATCAGATCTGTTTGACAAAAACTTTAAATCACTGAAGAAAAAAATTGAAGAGGATATCAGAAAATGGAAAGATCTCCCATGTTCCTGGATAGGTAGGATCAACATAGTGAAAATGGCAATCTTACCAAAAGCAATCTATAGAGTCAATGCAATTCCCACCAAAATCCCAACACATTTTTTACAGACATTGAAAGAACAATAATCTATTTCATTTGGAATAACAGGAAAGCCAGGATTGCTGAAACTATTTTGCTCAACAAAAGAACCTCAGGAGGCATCACCATTCCTGATTTCAAGTTATACTATAGAGCTACAGTAATAGAAACAGACTTGTGGATCAATGAAATTGAATTGAAGACCCTGACATTCACCCACACACCTATGACCACCTGATTTTTGACAAAAAGGCCAAAAATATTCAATGGAAGAAAGATACTATCTTCAATAAATGGTGTTGGCGTAGCTGGTTGGTAGTGTGTAGAAAAATGCAAATAGATTCAAACCTATCACCTTGCACAAAACTCAAATACAAGTGGATCAAAGACCTCAACATAAGCCCAGCTACACTGAACTTGATAGAAAAGAAATGGGAAATACCCTCCAACACATTGGCACTGGTAACCACTTCCTAAATATAACACCAGTAGCACAGACACTAAGAACAACAATCAATAAGTGGGACCTCCTGAAACTGAGAAGCTTCTGTAAAGGCAAGGACACTGTCAATAGGACAAAACAACAGCCTACAGAATGGGAAAAGATTTTCACCAACCCTGCAAGTGACAGAGGATTGATCTCTAAAATATATTGAGAACTCAATAAACCCTTAATAACCCAATTAAAAAATGAGGTTCAGAACTCAAAAGAAAATTCTCAACAGAAGAATTACAAATGGCTAAAAGGTACATGAAAAAGTGCTCATCATCTTTAGCCATCAGAGAAATGCAAATCAAAACAACTTTGAGATACCACCTTACTACCTGTCAGAATGGCTAAAATAAAAGACACAGATGACAGTCTATTCTGGAGAGGATGCAGAGTAAGGGAAACACTCCTCCATTGTTGGTGGGAGTGTAAACTTGTTCAGGTATCTCAGAAAACTGAGAATCAATCTCTCCAAAGATCCAGCAATACCACTTCTGGGTGTATACCCTAAAGATGCACATTTGCACTCCAAAAGCATTAGCTCAACTATGTTCATAGCAGCATTATTCATAATAGCAAGAACCTGGAAACAACCTAGATGCCCCTCAACTGAAGAATGAATTAACAAACTGTGGTACATCTACAGAATGGAGTACTACTTAGCAGTAAGGAAAAATGATATCCTAAAATTGGCAGGCAAATATATGGATTTGGAGAATATCCTCCTGAGCAAGGTATCACAAACCCAAAAAGAGAAGCAGGGGATGTACTCACTCATTAGTAGATTTAAAAAAAAGTCATTGTATACAAGAGCTCAAGGCTAGAACATAACTAAATGACACAGTGCCTCACTTCTACATTGATAGCCTCTGGCAGGAGTATGAACGAAGAAAGACTTGTTTTCTTTAAGGGTCTGGCCACAGGGAATCTTATACACCAGTAAGTAAATCAACAGCATGAATGGGCGTTTTTGTAAATGGGGAGATCATAAGTGTGAGTATGAATCTGAGAGGACTGATAACTGAGTTTGATGGGGTGCATGATGTAAAAATCACCAAATGATATACATATATATATATATATATATATATATACACGCACACACATATATAAAGAGGGGGCTATTTAATAAGCTGTGATCTAATGAATGTGTACTGATTTTGTATCTCCAACACTTAAGACAATATCTGCTATATACTAGGCACTCTGTAAATATTGTTAAAGCAAATGAACAAAACCAACTAGTTGAAAAATAGAAGCTGATTTACTCCTCTGGTCCACATGAGTCAGAACAAGAGCTAATATGCTATCTAAGCCAGAAGCAGCTCATTTGCCTCATTTCCTACTGGCTCTTGGCTTTTGGACAAGTAGCTCAAAAAGATCGGGTGCCAGACTAGGCACTGTCTGTCTATCAGGCTTTATCATATTCCAGTTTCCAGTTTCTGCTCACAGGATATTTCACTATGTATTGTAGTCTTTGAGCTGCCAGCTCACAAATAACAATACAGAGAGGGTCTTAGGGTTTCTTCCACTGTGGTGACACTGAGGCTTATTCCTCGGAGGACTCCAATTTGCGCCAAGTTGACACACTAAACCAACCTCTTGTAAACCTGACACACAAACACATCACTATTAAGCCCCAACCATTTCTTTCTTACTCATTCCCAAAATCTTAAATAATGTTAAAAGTCACACAGTCTTTACAAATTCAAACACATTAAAACTCAGTCTCTTTAAAATAACCTGTCTCTTTTCTCTCGTTTTTCTGGTGACTCTAACTTGTGTCAAACTGACACATAAACCAGCCATTACAGAGACTTACTGCTAATTATAAACGCTTGACCTTAGCGTAGGCATGTCCCTAACTAGTTCTTATTATTGACATTAACCTATATCTCTTAGTCTATGTTTTTTTAATACGGCTTGATTACCTTTGCTCTGTAGTGCCTATCCTGCTTCCTTCTCACCCGACTTTCTCCCACCCAGCATTTCTTCTTGGCCCGGAAGTCCTGCCTATCTTTCCCGCTTAGCTATTGACCAACACCAATCACAGTAATACATCTTCGCAATGTACAAATATCACACAAATATATATATGCCCTACATAAATAGTCAATTTAATATTTAAAAGATTTATTGAACTGCCACATCACAGATGCTGTGTCAGTTGCTACAGTATGGGAAAGATGAGGCCACTGTCCTATCTCTGAGAAAGTCACAGCCTCCTGCTATAAATAATAGCAAGTGATGTCAGCGTCCAGGCACAGCAAAGCAATGTTTTTGTATACAAACACTTGGAGGAAAAGGTCAGAATGCTTGGCTTTAAGAGGTACAGACAGACCTCAGGAATTCACATTACTTTTTTTTTTTTTTTTTGTTCACAAACTGGGGAAACAAAGCCTTGAGGGCTGCTAGACATGGACACAGGGAGTCAGGAACAGCCAGCTACTGTTTCCATGTACTATTTCTCAGAAGTCCCTGACCTCCAAGTTACCATTACCGTGTCACTGCCCAGTCTCACATAGAGGAAGCATCTTCCAGAGTTGGTGATGACCCTGTTCTTATCACAAGGGAAAAATGAAAAGGGAATGCTTCTGGATACCCCCAGTTCTGGTGCCCCGAGCTTGGGAAAGCTCTTACACAAGAGCACGTGAGGATCCAGGATTGAGGACAGGTTTGGATTGTCCAACTCTGAGCAGAGTTGAGTCAGAGCACAGTGCTTAGGCTTGCTTTAAGAGATAGGAATAGAGCCAGGAGTGTTGATGGATGTGTTTAATCACAACACTCGGAAAGAATAATCTCTGTGAATTCGAGGCTAGCCTTGTCTTCATGGAATATGAGGACAGTCAGAGCTACGTAGTGAGACATTGTCTTAAAAAGAAATACAACAAAAAATCAAACCAAAACAACAGTCTTGATTTTCTTTCCCTGTCCAGTCCCAAAGACTAGAAGAAAAGTAGGGTAGAGTGATGGAGAGGCAGGTAGGGGGAGGAGAACAGGAACGGAGATACCTGGGTAGAAGAAAGGAGCTGGGCATGGTGGAGAGGATCTGGTGGAGGGAACACAGAAGAGAGGCAACAGGAAATAGGCTGAGACACTGAGAAGATGAGTCTGGGTGGGGAACACCTGAGGCCAGGGAGTCAGGCCACAAGCTTCTGGAAAGCCAACCTCTTCAGAGTTGTACTGGCCTAGGTGTTCCCAGGACCTCAAGAAACCCAGTAAGTGAGGGTGTAGGTGCAACTACTTGGGAAGGAGACTAGATGTTCTAAAGAGACACTCATAGACCTCTTTAGCTCCCAGACTATTGGAACAACGAACCCTGAACAACTAAACATTCCTCTGGAGTCCCTTGTTGAGGGGAAGGAAAGCCCGAAGGCTTCTGTCAGAGGAGGAACTGGGGAAATATCGAACACAGTTCTGACAACATAAACCACTTTTCAGGAGAACCTGGGATTGAGACAATGGCTGATCAGTGATTCGTAGGACTTGGACCAGGACTGCAGAGACATGCATACCTCTGATTTTCTAGTTAAACAGAAATTTCATGTTGGTGTCCCAAAGCAGACCGGATCTCTTTGCTTCTCTTCCCAGTGTATCTTCGTTGTGTACATCTTCTTGTGCTTTTTATATTTATTTCTCTTGAATCAGTGTCTTAGGGGCTGGCAGAGGGATCTGGCTTGTTGGGATTGTTAGGGGCAAGGCTTGCCTTTCCAGACTCCAGCAACACTGGACCTTGGTTTGAAATGCCTTCTGCCAAGAAGGAAGAGAGACAGTAGTTATTTAGGTGCCTGAAGGTTTGCTTAAGGAATTAGCTACCTGCTTGTCCAAGTTTGGGCACCTCCAAATGTGCCTTGGTGCCTTTTGTTCTTTGAGGATTATTGGCTAATCCAGCCCTACAGGTGCCTACTGTTTTGAGAAAACTTTGTGTTAAAAAGCATTTGAATGGAAACCCTCAGTTTCTATTCAGCTTGCCATTTTATTTATTTCTTCTTATTATAGAAAACAGATAAGAAAATGTGACTTCTTTATTATTATTATATATATATAATATAATATATATATATTATTATATATATAATATATAATAATAATAATAATAATAATAATAAAGACATGTTACATCCTGTGAGAGTTTGCAGCCTGTGGAAGTGGGAGACAAAATGAGGTGAAGACTGAAGAGGCCATCCTGGCGCTGTTTCACTCACTGCTGGAGCCTTGAGTACATCTTATTCACTTACTCATTGTATAGCACCAAGAATCTATCAGCTTTATGCTTAATCCATTTCTTTTTGTTTGTTTGTTTGTTTTGTGTGTGTTTATTTTTTTTTATAAATAAAGTCTCATTTTTTTATCCATGTAAAAAAAAAGAAAGAAAACAGTCTTCTCTCATAAATGCACCCCAATCACTGCTCCCCCCCCCACTACTCCCAGCTCTCTCTCCCCTCCTTTCCTCTCCCTCAGCTCCTGCACACCTCCATTTCTTCTTCAGAAAAGAGCTTGTGTCCAAGAGACAGCAAGACAAATGAAGAAAGACAGAGTAAGACAAAACAAAAGCCCTCATATGGAGACCTGTCATTGTCAAAGGGTCCCCTGCTGAGGCAGCTGACTCAGATTTGACAGAACCTCACAGATCTAAACAGAACCGAGACGTTATGCGTCTTCCTCTCTCCTGCCCTCGACCTCTTCCTTTCTCTTTTTCCTCCTCAGTCCTTCCCTTTCTATTTGTCCACGGTCCTTTTGCATGCCGCCATAGCTGCAATGATAAATTATCCCTGTCTCTCTTCTGTTTGATATCTCATGGTTTGAGGCACAGGAACATGTTTTGAGGACATAGCATGACTTGAAAATGTTTAAGATAATCAAAAATAAAATTTAAAGTTTGACTCCTCAAAATTTTCATGGGAACATGTGCGCATGAGTACTGATGCCTGGAGAGTTCAGAAGAGAATGTCAGATCCCTTGGAGCTGGGGGTTTTAGGAAATAACCTCTAAATGACCTGCTGGATGTGAGTACTAGGTACTGAATTGTAGTCCTCTAGAAAAGCAGGACTCACTATTAATCACTGGGGCATCTCTTCAGCCTCTTGTTTTAAAATTTTAAAAAGCATCTTTGTTCCTATTTTGTCTTCAGTTTGACGGAATGCAGCTTGTAGCGCGAGGACTTGACCTTCAGGTCTCTAGAGCTCTCTGGGATGCAGATCTTTTCCACATCAGCTTGGACACCAAGGGCTCAGAATCACTGCCGGGAGCGCCCCCGTGTGGTGTCAGCGGATATTAACTCTGCATCCTGAATGTTGTCCAGGGGACCCAGGGACACACCTCAGTACAGAGAAGAATGACATAATGTCTCAGTATCTTCTCTACCTCCCTTCCACCATCTCCATCCCTCTGCCCCTCCTTTCTCTTAATTCTGAGCTCTCCCCCGCTTCCCTCTCTCCTCTCCCTTTTCCTCCCTCCCTCCCTCCGTCTTTCCTCTCTTATTTTTATTGTGCTCTTTATCCTCCTTCTGTCTCCCTCCTCTCTTTATTTCTGGTCCCCTCCTTTTTGTCTCTGTATCTTTCTTCCTTCCATCCTTTCTAGTTACTATCATATTTTTCCCTAGTCCTAATACATCCGTCTTCCTGGGAATAGAAAAACTTTGCAGTTTTCTCGGGCCGACATGAACGTTACTGTCACCTAACCTTATGAGACATCCTCCTGCTTGGAAGACAGTTGAGGCAGAATTACCGTAGGATGCCTGACTGCTTTTTAGCATTCAAGTGAGTGGAGGGGAAGAGATATGGATGAGTGAATGCACACTGCACTGGGTGACAGGCTTTACAGGAATGGTAGTCTTAAAATCTAACCCAACCCTAGGAATTACCGTTTTACAGAAGGGAAAACATTCAGAGAGAGGCCAGGGATCAACCTGTCACTTGCTGCCTCCAGAGGCCATGAGCTTCGGACTGATACAATGTGCAGATGGAAGGGAAATCATTAGAGTCTCTTTGGTTTGCTTACATGATGTGCTATGATATAGGGGATGCAAGCTTGGAATTTGTAGTTGTTAAATTTATAAGTATTTATTCATGTTGAACAAAATGTTTTTATTTCTAGTTGCATGTATACACACACATATACACACACAAACATATACAGAATATTTGTAGAACTAGTCAGTCTTTTTTTCCCTTTATTATGCTGTGTTCATGATTTGGGGATTGAAAGAATGCTAAACAATACTAGACTGTGTCATAAATAGATTCACCCAAAGTTAGAGTGGAGAAATGCATCTAGTTGTCTTTGCAAGGAGCTTTCATATGGGATATGTAGACAGAGGATATTTTGTCTGTGTTTACATGTATTTATTTGGTGTGGGGAGACATGTTTATACTTCGGCTGCAGAGTGGACCTTGTAGGAACGGGTTCTCTACTTCCACCGACTAGGCCTCAGAGGGCAAACTCAGACTCTCAGGCTTGGCAGCAAAGTCATCTTCAGGGCTGTCTTATTTTTCTTTAAGTTTTAAAATTGGCATTTTAAACATAAAGAAATAATGACCATGGCAAGAGGCTGCGACACTGAGTGAAGCTTCCTCTGCTCCTGTCTCTGCTAATGAGAAGAGTCTGGGTAAGGAAGGGGACTGTGTTCTCAGGAGAGAAAGAGGGAGGGCCCTGAGAATCAGGAAGTGTGAGGCAACAGAAAACTAGAGAAAACGGCAACATGTGGGAAAAGTTTAAGTAGTTCACAGCCCCAGTTTTGATTCCCAGGAGAACATGAATTGGAAGCCAGCCAAGGGTAAGGCCAGCAGTCTTGGTGGTGACAGACTGCAGCCCCAGCCCAGCTGAGAAGTCCAGTTTGGTATTGATTTTTTTTTCTAAAATTTACTTTTATTTTTATGTGCATTGGTGTTTTGCCTGCATGTATGTCTGTGTGAGGGTGTTGGATCCCCTGAAATTGTAGTTACAGTTTTGAGTTGCCATTGGGGTATTGGGGATTGAATGCAGGTTCTCCAGGAGAGCAGTCACTGCTCTTAACCAATGATCCATCTCTCCATCCCATGGTATTACATTTTAAATGTAATTATTTATATTTATATTCTAAGTCAAAGGAAACTGAACACAGTGTGTGTCATCTTTGGCATACTGGTAAGAGCAGGAGTTATGGCCAGGGAGGGAGGTCTATTTCTTGGCTCAGAGTGTTGAAAAATTTTTTTGTAATTGCTCTTTGCGTTAGGCCATCATATCTTTGGACCTAAACACTGTCTCAGCCACATTTTCACAGGACTGTTGGCCTAGGACAATATGCTCAGTGTTTGATAGCTCCTTTTTGACTTAGATGGAAAAAGGGGTTATAGTTTTTCGATCCTGTGCACCAAAGAACTAAATTCATATTCTCAGTTCTCTTTCAGATTGAAAAAACAAATGCATGTTCTTTAATTTTTCCTCATCTCCCCATGATCGGTGGTGACAGAGAGGAAATGGGCAGTTGAGCAGTCCAGGGGTCCCCAAAAAGGAGTTGAGGCAGTAGTAGAGATGTAGGGCAGATGCTATTTACAAAAATATGGGGTTAGGAAACTCCATTTTAGTAGAGGTGTCACGTGACTGCAACACAGCTGACAGAGCTTTGGAATGATTGTTTGAGAACTAGAAACTCATTTCTGTTTACAAACTGTGGCACTTGTAGATTAAAGCCACATATGATGAAGGTAGAGAGGACATAGGAAACATTTCCCCTGTCATCACAGTCACAGGGAACTAGGTCAGTTGGTTTCTTCAAGGCCCTCAAACTGGAATGCTCTCATGGCTCATCCTTGGAGGGCAGTTCTAAGGCTAGCAGCCCTACTGCTGAGTTGGATGTTAAGAACAACCAATAGCTACAGGGCACAACTCCACCACTCCCAGGGAGGATGCACGTGGGTGAAAAGCTAGTGTTGCATGGCACCTTTTTTTTCTTTCCATCTTTTGTCCTGTGGGACTGAGACACACCAGGAAGACTGTTTTAGAGAAGTAACCGTCCATTCCTCCTGATGCAGTTCCAAGAGTGCAAGCTCGATGCTGCCTGCATCACTTTCTGATAGGTCCCTGAACCTAGTTCTCAGTTAATTTCACTGCAGTGAGTTAAACTCAAAAGTCAACTTAACACACATCTGATTCTGTTTAATGATGTAACAAAGCAGGTTTGCAGTGCCCTTCATATAACTGTTCACACCCCTCTTTTGCCTCTGCAAACAAGGGGAAAGTCATTGCTTGCCTTCTATAGCCCAGTCCCTGGGTATTTAATTAGAAATTTATTTTTCTATTGTGAAATGCTCATTTCAAATAAGAATGATGATTTTCTTGAGAAATCATCAAAGACTGAGTCAATTTAGAGATATCTTTAGAAAATTAAATTCTAATTCATGGAAATAAGCAACGATAAATGTTTACCCAGGAAAAATGTACTCCCTGGCAGAAGTTTAAAGAAAAAAAAAATCAAATTGGAAATGCTATTTACAAGCAAGTTAGGAAAAATCTTAACATGAAAATAGCATATGTTAATGTTCTCCTACTGAATCTGATTTATTTGTATAGCTTCCTTGAGAGCAATATGGAAATGCTAATTGTATGTACTGAAGGGTGTAGCCAAGTTTCACTATGTAAGTACTGGCCCTGAATGCCAACAAAAGTTACTATCTTATAATCTGTTTCAGAGATCTTTCTTTTCTGAAGGACAACATGCAAAAGAAGTTAAAAAATTTAAGATTCTGAGGCCTGAGGGCCCTCCACTCCTGACAGTAGCACAAACTTATCCACTCGAAAATCTTCCATTGTAACATCTCAAACTACTGTTCTGCAAAAGGAACATAGCAATATAATGACTCCTGATGACATCCTGCTATGATATAGAACAGTGCTTCCCTCAGCCTTCATTAGAGGCACTTCCTTCAGAAGTAGATGGGAACAAAGACAAAGACCCACAGATGGACAATGTTCAGAGAGGGAGAGACCTTAGAACACTTGGTCCTAAATGTGATATTTCTACCAAATCCCTCTCTTTAGGGCTCAGGAAACCCTGTGGAAAAAGAGTTAGGGGAGATGGTGGATACTAAGAAAACAAGACCTTCCAGACATAGCAGGACCTGCATACATTTGAACTCACATAAATGGTGGCAGCATGCATTGTGCCTGCACAGGTCTAAGCCCGATGGAGTCCCTATATTGAGAAGGGAAGTGGATATGAGTCCCCAACTCTAACCCCAGAAACTATCTCCAATTTGTTTGAGTTTTGTTTCTTTGTTTTGTTTTGCTTTTTCTTTCTTACCCTACAGGTGTTTTGTTTATTTATTATGGTTTCCAATATTGTGCTTTGTTGGGATTTCTTTCTGTGCATGCTAATATGTTTTTTTCCCTGTGCATGCTTTTCCTTTAACCTTGGTTTTTTTTTTTATTATTTGGGGTTTTTGGGTCATATTCAGGTTTGTTTTTATTTTATCTTCCTTTTGAACTTGTTTGTTTTCTAATGAGAGAGACAAGGAGGTTATGGATTTGGGTGGGTGAGGAGATAAGTTGGGGGAAGGAAATCAAAATCAGAATATATTGCATGTAAAAATTACTTTTAACTTAAAAATAAAGCCAAACATCTCAAAAAGAAAAGACAAACTGTGATATAAATGATAAGAGAACTGTAGCTAAGATTGTAAAATAAAATTAGAAAATCCTAATATACATCGTTATTACATTTAAGAATGATTTTAGGTGTTCGGCAGTGGTACGTAGTGTTTATGGATGTACCTGTTTATTTATAGGAAAAACATAAGCTCATCCAGAGCTCCAGATGTCAGAGCCACAGATAGAACATGAGATGGCAGCTCAAGGCACATGCAAGACAAGAGTCTTGCATATACTCCCCTAGGTCTCAGCCAAACTGTCAAATAAGGGCAGGCCGGGAGAGATGGAAATATTAACAAAGACAGCAAGGGGAGAATGGGGAAGCCAAACACATTTGATGGGGTCTCTCAAATAGCAGAAAAGAAAGTGTGAGAAAAGGGATGGGCAGGGAGAACAAGAAAATACTCCTGGTATTCGAAAATGTGAAGCAGAATAAGCAAATAATTTAAAGAGGTTTTTTAATGAGGAAGAAGAAAGAGGATGGAATTAAAGGGGAGGGAAAGAGAGAGAAAACAGGAAGAAGGAAGGAGGAAGCATCAGTGGGGGTTGTGGAGGAAGAAAGATGACCTGGAAAGGCACAACAGCTTCAGCAACTGCCACGAAAGCATATCATAGAATTCATTTAACGTGTTAAGAAAAGTGTAAGTGCTGACCTAGAATCTATACATAGCCAAAATACATTTTAAGGATGGGGTCAAATTACAGGCACCAATAGACCAAAAAAAAAGGAAGGAAAAGAAAAAGAAGTTCCACACCAGCAGTCGTCTATTTTCCCAACTGATTATTTGAAAATTTCACATCATGCACTCTGATCACACTCACTTCACAGATCTTCCAGGTCTGCCTCCAATCCTTGTGATCTCCTCCCCAAATTGGAGGAGGAGGAGGAGGAGGAGGAGGAGAAAGAAGGGAAGAAACCCACAGATCCATCCATTTTGTGTTGTCTATATATTTGCTGGAGCATGGTCAAACTCCCGGTGGCCAACGCCTTAAAGAATATTGAGTCCTTCCCCATCCATAACCCTGCCAGAAACTCTGAATTGTGGACAGCTACACTTCAGCATCCTTGTCACAATGATTAAAAGTTCTCTCTGATGGTTTCTTGTCTAGGCTGTTACGTTTTGGGTGGGCGGTTGTAAGGGTTGTCAGCAAAGCTTTCTCAACTGTGAGTCTACAGTCATCAATGCCACTGAAAAAGTAACTTTCTTGCCCTTTACAGTCATCGAGAACATGGGTCATGGAGCTCCATATGGTTTTTGGTGATAACTCCAACCACAGACATCCACATGACCTCTGGCATCAGCATGTGCATGGACCTTGGCATGGTCTTCAGGGGCAGTATTGACCATGGACATAAACACTGATGTGGGAATGGCCCCTTCATATGCTCCAGCAAATCATAAATGGGGTGGATGTTAGGGTGGGCCAACTCATAGCCATGGTTCTGGTCCTGGGTAGTAGCTGGATTGATCAGCTTGCCAGCCCTCCTTCATCTTCATCATCAAGGCCAGCTCTTTGGCACCACCCCAGTTAGCTCACTTTATGCAACCATGAGCAAGGGACGGGGCCAGTTCTGCTTTCAGGCACTTGAAGCCAGGATCATTTGCCCCTACACCATCAGGACCAGCTCTACTGTGCTGCCCAAGTGAGATGCAGGGGTCACTCCACAGTGCTGTAACTGGGGAGAGACAAGGCCAGTTTTCCCTAGTGCTGCAGCCAGTGAGGGTTGGGGCCAACTCTGTGTAGTCTTATCTTCTCAGCCTTTGGTGCTAGCAGGGACCACAGGCATCAGCAAAAACGGAGACAACAGCTGAGCCATAGATCTAGACATGGCTCTTGGGCACCAGCCCAGACCAATGTCACCATGACCCCAGGTGGCAAGCAGGTCAGTCACCTCAGCCCCCTCCTCACTACCTTCAGCCCCTTCAGGTCTGCGTCTCTCCACAGGACATGAACCACTCTGCCTTTCTCTCTCTCCTATTCCCCACCATATATTTGTTCACTGTAATAACCACCCAACCTTGATTCCCTCCTCCCTGCCTGCAGCAAGCAGCCCCAGATGGACCTGTGGGTCTTTTCCCACTCAGTTTACTTAAAACTTTAAAATAAAGTAAGCTTCCAAATTAGACAAGAAAAAAAATCAAATACAATATGGAAAGTATTCAAGCAAGCTTCAAAGTGAAAAA
>PVIH01003230.1:0-60409 GCA_004025045.1 Sigmodon hispidus | reverse complement strand
TTGTCAGAGTGGGAGAGATGCTCCTGCCTCTTTCCAGCTACAGCACTTGAGAGAAAGACCAAAAGAGTGCTTCAAATACTCCAGAGCTCTAGTTACAGGTGGTTGGAAACACCCCTGGGGATGCTGGGAACACAACCAGGGTCCTCTGCAGGATCAAATGCTCTAGACAGTTGAGTTATCTCTCCAATCCTGACAAGCTGAGTTTGGGGTGTGTGTGTGAAATTCTTTCTCTTTCCCTTTTCTTAAAACTAAACATTCCTGTTTCTTTTCTTCTTTGCTTGGAGCTCTTGATTATCTATCCTGCTCACATTAATTGAGGTGCGTACTCCTAAAATACCCCTGTTGCATGTGCTTCCACGATCCTTAGCTTATTGTGCAGATATTTGCTGTGGGGATATTTCATCACATTGAGACTGTGTTAATAAAAATAACCTTAGATCAGGAGGCAAAACTAGAGACAAGTATTAGCCATAGAGAGTTTGGAGGACCCAAGGACATGGATAGAGAGGCTCAGGAAGGACGAAGGAGGAACTTAGAAATTCAGTCTTTTTGTTCCGGGAAGTGTGGAAAGAGATGCCTTTGCTGGGTTCCCGGTAAAAATGAGAAGGTCAGCTAGTAGAGACTGCTTTGCTCCTTTGATCTATCAGGTTTTCACTCTTGTATCTGACTTTCAAGTCTTTATTGGTAATAGAACAACTTAGATTAAAAACAACTTATTTTACACTATGTCTATCTATACTCAGAAACATCACATTATGCACATTACAGTTTCACATGTCAATCATACCTCTTGGAAGCTGGAAAATAAATATGTCTCATGAGAGAAATAACTGCATAAATAAGGAAACAAATGTAATTTACCTGCATTAAATAATATAGTTTCTAAAAAAGAAAACAACAGACATAACTACTAGACATAGACAGTCACAAAAACCATAGCAGTGTTTTTAAATTTTTCTCAATATTTAGTCAACACATGTAATAATTGGTTTCATTATGACATTTTACTATATATCATTGTATATTTCTCATATTTTCCACCATGCCAGGGTCCTCATGTTCCTCTTTGTGGTTCTTTCCCACTTCCAATAGTCCCCTTTCGCTTTCATGTCATATATGTAACTGTACAGATATACATATATACTTCAGTCCCTATTTCACCTGCGAGAGAAAACAGGACCATTTGTCTTTCTTCCTTGATGCCCCCGTCCTGTTCTCCTCACTTTTCAATCTTTCTGTTCCTTTCATGTTGTATGTGTAGGTGTACTTAAAATCTAAATTTCACAACTGAAAAAAAAAAAGATATTTGAGCCTGCTTAATTTGCTTGCCATTCTTTTTTATGCTCTTCACCCATTTCCCTACAAACAACTTCATCTGCTCTTCTTCCCAGCCGCAGCAAATCCTGCTGTGTGTGTATTCCATATTTTCATCACCCACTCATCTACTGGCTGACGTCTAGATTGGTTCTCTACTTAGCTACTGTTAACAGTACAGTGAGACTATAACCAGGATAATAGGTGGTACATGTGTGCTGATGTGACTTGGGGCCCTTGGTGTAGCTGTATCATGTGATAGCTCTATTTTCTGTTTTTTTCTCCTCCTCCTCCCCCTCCTCCTCCTCCTCTTCCTCCTTCTCCTTTTACATTTTGAGATAAGGTCTCTTTGTAGTGTTGGCTGGCCTAGAACTCACTATGTAGATCAGGCTGGTCTCGAATGCAGAGATCTACCTGCCTCTCTATTTTCTGTTTTTTTTTTTTTGAGAAATTGTCACACTTATTTTTAAAGGGACTATGTTTACAATGTGTATGTATATGTATGTTTCTTTTTGACCGTATTTTACACAACATTTTGTTATCTCTTATTTACCTGATGTCAGCTGTTCTGATTAGGTAAGATGTAATCTCAAAGAAATTTGTGATTATTGTTGCTATTGTTTTTAAAAAGTGGTTGATATATATGTATATATACATATATATGTACATATATATCAATATATGGATATTTTTGAATCATGTGTGCAGTACTCATGACGACCAGAAGGGGGCATCTGATTCCCTGGAATTGAGATTACAGATGTGATTTACCATGTAGGTGTAGATTGAAAATGGTTCTTAACCATTAAGGCATATCTCCTGTATCCCAAAGAAGGTTAAGTTTACATTTTCCTGATAGCTAAAAATATTTAGTTCCCCCCCCCCGCCAGTTGTATTTCTTCTTTAGATACCCATTTACTAAGTGGATAGGTTTAGATGTTTAATTTTTGGAGTTCCTTATATATTCTAGGTATTAATTTCCTGCCATATGAATAGTTTTCAAAACTATTTGTGGTGGTATTGAGGACAGAATAGAACCAGGCCTCTGCCAGCACTGCGACTGAGCTCTGTCTACAGATTTTTAACATACCCCCTTTCGTTAGTAGAAAATTGCAAAGAGACAGGCAGAGAAGAAGAGACTGGTGGGATTGTGTAGGACTTCAACTTTTAAATACTTTTCCTAAATTTAAATATAGAATTCCCACTACACTAAATGCAAGGTCTGGATGAAGCTTCTGTGGTTTTGTGTTCCAGGAAGACGTGAGTCGAAGCATCCCATCCATCCCCACACAGCCCATGTCTGTGAGTGATTATATGAGCAGCAGCGAAGGAGAAAAGAATTCGTGCATCAGGTGTTAACAGCACTTTCTCCAAACATTCCCCTTCCTGCTTTCCCTGGGAATTCTGGTTCTGGAAAGTCCCTTGAGTAGTTCTAAAGTAAAGCACACCACCTCTCTGGAGCGTACTGCTGCCTGGCCTTGTATCCTGACCACTTTGATCTTGATTCCTGCAGGGAAATGGCCCCCAAAAGGAACTGGAATTTCAAGTGCCTGCCATCTGGTCCTGTGGTGGAGACAAATACAGCTTCAGAAATGTGAGAATCCCCCTCTATGTAAGCCATCTTGCTTCCCTACCTGCGATATAAAAAGAACCCTTATTCTGTGTGGGTGGGTGTGCACTCCATTTCAGAATGAGGTAAAGGCACTTTAATATTATTTTATTGTCTGTGCAAAATGAGCTGACACCTCCTGGATTGCACAGGATTCTTATAGTTTTGCTTCGTGTATGAGGAACACACCCCACAGCCAGAACAGCCCACTAAGGACCCATCCAGCACTGACGTGTGGACAGGAGCCATACCAAGATGAAAGGTACCTTCCTCTGTGGAGTGAGATGATGGAAAAATAAAATGCTGGACAAGTATGTACACAGACCAACACGGAATGGAACCTCCTTTCTGACTTAGTACAGCACTTGAGTTTGCAAAGTGCCTTTCATGAAAACTGCTTCCAAAACCACTTTACACTTAATAAAAAGCTTGGCTTGGGGCTGGGAATGTAGCTCAGTTTGGACAACTGCTTCTCCTGACTACATGAAGCCCTGGGTTCAATCCTTAGCACCACATAAAATGGGTGTATGCAGCCACACCTGTAATCCTGATTCCTTGGGAGACGGACAAAGGAGCATTAGAAGTCTGAAGTTGTCCTAGGCTGCATAGCATGATGGAGGCTAGCCTGAGATATATGGGACCCAGCTTCAACAAAATCATAAATGAGAAATGCCAGCACCTGCCAGTTGTTAGGGTGCAAATGAATCACCCCAAAGACAAAGGAAAACATTCTTGTTGATGACACTGCTGTCACTTAGGTGTGTCAGGGACCCCAAAGGGCTGAGACCATGTTTGTAGGTTATTTATTTCTGTCAAGTAAAGACAGCTTCCTTTGATCTGAGACCATCAATGTTTGCTTCTCAGTATTTTTCACAATACCTCCACATCCCTGACGCCCCCGCCCATCATCGACTCTCCATCTTGAGGAGCGGAGGCAGCAAACCACATACAAATTGCCACTCTTTCTAAAATGCATCCCAGTACTGGCGAAAATTTGAAGTTAGATGCACTCCAGACAATATGGGGATATTTAAATATATATAAAGCCAATTTATGGTCTCCCTGAGAATTTTCAAACACTAAAATTGTGTACAATAGGTAGTGTTCTGGAAGACAAACAGAAATGGAATTGTTGGTTTTATAAGGTAAAAAAAGCAAAACTTTCCAACGTCCCCTCTTAAGAGCAGTTTCTGCTTGGCGATTGCGAATGTGAACAGTAGATGGCAGTGTTGTTCCTGTCTTTGGGTAAAGGGCCGCTGGAGCTGTTGAGCAAGCAGTCTGCCTAAATGTCCTTTCTATTGGGTTGGAAATAATCAAACTGTATCCTACTGGAAACAGAGGAATCTGCCTCCATTTCCCATGAGCCTCCACCCCAGATTTTCTGTAGTATGGAGGCTGTTGAATCGCGTATTACCCGACATTGTTTGTTTTGTCTAACGAACGCAACCAAAGAGGCAGGAAGAGTCGACTAAGGCCTATGAATTGCTCCAAAAAACCAAAACAATTTTAGAGTTGCTACCAGTTCAACAGTAGAAAATTTAGAAAACGAATAATAAAAAAGCAATGTCAATACTATTGTGAATGCACTGTTCACTTAAACGTGTCTGTGATGCGCCAGGCTCTGTGCCCGGTGGTCCCCAGGCCTCACATTACGAAGTGGGAACCATCACCTCATTTCACAGATGAGGTCACTAACTTTAAGAAAGTTCAAATATTTCCCTAAGGTTTCAGTCAATGGCTTGATTGTTTACAGCCCCCAGACTATAAAGATAACTTATTATATTTTTCTTTTTCTTTTTTTAAAAAAATAATTATTTTTATTTCATGTGAATTGATGTTTTGCCTGCATGTATAACTGTGTAAGGGTGTCAGATCTTGGAATCATAGACAGCTGCTAGCTGCCATGTGGATACTGGGAATCGAACTCAGGTCCTCTGGAAGAACAGTCTGAACTCTTAACCGCTGAGCCATCTCTCCAGCCCCAACTTAATACATTTTTCTAAAGAAAGTCATGGCAATGGTAGTTCACCATTTCAGAGTCTAGGTATGAGACATATAAATTTCACAAATAAGGAAGAAGGAGGCCTTCTCTACCCTAATAATATATCAAGTGTGTGTGCGTGTGTGTGAACAATTTTATATTTATAGTGAATAAAATGTACAAGCTGCCTATCTTTCAAGGCTCTTACTGTAAATTCAAAGCATCTTTGAAACATAAAAATTAGTTTCAGAAACTTCTACCTCATGAGAGTTAATAATCATTTCCTTCACCATGCTACCAGGTTGGTTTTAAACTCTTGAAATCAACTGCCTTTTCCACATCCAGCCCGCAAGTGTCTAGAATTACAGGTATGACTGCTTTGCTTTGCTTAACCACACCATCCTTCAGTGCAAATTCATGTCCAAGAAGCAATTCTCTTGAAGTAGCTTTTTCTTGCTGACGAATCACTTTTTATTGGAAGTCCAGAGTGGTGTGTATACCCCTATAACCCAGCAGACTCCCCTTCCATGGGGAACCAGACGGCTGGCGGTACAAGGACAGTACCCAGGTGTCTCCTTTGGAAATCAAGGGACCTCAGTGGAGCCAACCTTCCTCATTGCCAACAGGCCAGGAATTCAAGTACATACTTGGAAGGTTAGTTACATTTCATGTAAAAGCAGTGGGTGAAAAATTAACATAGTCCTTGACAAGTGTGTGAGTTTTGTTGTTTCTGAGACCTCGAGTTTGAGGGACATAGGAAAAGTCTGCAAACATCTTGAGAACTTGTGTTTGAAGAACCGAAGAGAAAGAGCAAACCCACAAGACTATTGCCCAGTGAAGGCTGGCTTATACTTGGACTCTCAAATGAAAGCCAATCAGAGCACTCCATCCATACCTCTCTCAATTTATCTTTGAGGATTTCATGTGCCCTTTTAAGAAAAGAGTGAACAAGTCTAGGTGATAAAACTCATAATGTGGTACTCAGCCTCAGGTTAACCCTTTGTGTGTGAAGCTCTGGGTGCCAGTTGCTAGCAGAGGCTCTGTCTCAATACTTCCATGTTTTAAAGTTACAAATCAAGCTAAAAACTGAATAAATACTGAGTGGGAAAAAATGCTCTGTTTTCTAAGGTCAACAAGTACACTTTCTTAATGGTTTGGAAGGAGTCTGGATTCCTGGAGCCTACCAGATTCCACTGGGGAGCATTGATCTACAAAAAACCAGACTCCTGGTTGCTCAAGAGGTCATATGAGCATTTGTGGGGATACCTAGTCCATATGTCTATGCTTTGCTTCCCCAACACCAAAACCTGAGGTTAATATAACAGCTTTGTGACCTGATAGTAAGACCCAGTGAGGAAGCAAGTGTGGACCCTGGAAGCTGCCTGCAAGTCCCTCAGTGAGGGACAGCATGATCAGATTTGGGTGGAAAAGGGGTGCAATTCTTGGGGGTCATGTTCTTTTAATCCTGAAGAATTTCTACTCTCCAGAGGAGGAGACAATGGAGGCTGGCCGGGGCCCAGCTTGAAGAACATGGGCTTGGCTAAGGTTCTCTTTGGAGGCTCAAATGTCTATAAAATTTCAAAGTGTTTTTAAAACTTGGCTTCTCTGTCTAGCAGGAGGTCCCAACAGGAGACAGCTGGAAGAACAGGATAGGAAGGCCTGGGTCAGGAATGGAGAGAACATTCCACAGCAGAGGTGACCGGGAGGGGATAGAATTAGAGTATATGGTTCATGCCCAGGCAAACAGAACCCTGAACTGCGGGTCTAACATTTTAGAAGAAAATTATGTGGTCATTTAGAAAGACTGACATTACTATAGAGCAAAACCTTGGTGCTACAGACATGTGTATTTGGGTTATTGGAAACATGGGTTACAGCTACACTGCAATACTGATTTGGGGTTAGTGAGATTCAGTAGTGATGGTGTCTCTTTGATGCATATAGTGGGAAAAAAAGAACTAGAGATGGATGGAGTATACCCGTGTAGTTCCAGTGCTCAGGAAGATGAGGTTGAAAGGTCACATGTTTGAGATCATTTTGAATTAAACAGAGTTTGTCTTCTTTGGAAGAGCACAGTGGCCTATTACACTCTGATGCTCAACCAACTGGACCCAGGATGCTTCTGAAATTGTTTATTCTCATAGTCAGTGGCCATGGACCTTCCATTCTAAGATTTCAATATCTTTCTTCCATCACATGCTACCTCTACCCACTATGGCTCACAGGTAAGCCTGTCCGAAGAAGGCCACAATCAGATGACTTTACCCAGTGTGAAACTTATTGTGAGATCTCAAAATATTTTCTGTTTTCCCCAAGCACCCTGTTGCAGATGGTGGTTTAGAGCTGGTACACTTAAATCTACCACAGCACAGATGACCATCCTTAATCTGATTTAAGGATCAATCTCCCTTCCTAAGCATGCCTGCCCAAGGTAACCAAAGCTAATCCAGATCTGAGAGCAGAAAGCCATAATGGTCTGTGGCTTTCTCTTTTCTTTTTCAATTATAAATCTTTTGTTAAGATTTAAAACAAAATTTAAAGATCAACCTTTATTTTTATTTTATGTGTATGGGTGTTTTGCCTTCATGTAAGTCTCTGCACTATGTGCATATACAGTGATCTTGGAGTCTGGAAGAGAGTGTTGGATCTCTTAAAACTGCAGTTACAGGTGGTTCGGAGACACCATGTAGATGCTGGCAATCAAACCCGAGTCCTCTGGAAGAGCAGTAAGTGCTCTTAACTATTGAGCCATCTCTCCAGCATCAAGATTTAAAAAGTTGTTTTGTGTGTGTGTGTGTGTGTGTGTGTGTGTGTGTGTGTGTGTGTGTATGTGTGAGTATGAGTGCATGCACCTGTAGGTACAGGTGCCAATATAAGCTAGAAGGGGCCATCAGATCCCCTGGGGTAGGAATTATAGATAGTTATGAGCCTCCCTATATGAGTGCTGTGAACCAACCATGGGCCCTCTACAAAAGCAATACCCAGGCTTAATTCCTGAGCTGTCTTTCCAAGTTTCTCCCTTTTGTATTCTATCAGAACAATATTTATTATATAATTACCGAACAATTAACTGTAAACTCAAACTACTGTGATAAAGTATATGAAAATTGATTTACATTGTCTAAGTAAGATTCAGTGCTTGTATTTCTGTCAGGTCTGACAGACCTAAATTGTTTATTATTTAGATTTTTCTAGGCTTAGATAAATTCTGCCTCAAATGCCTTTTTTAGCTTTAGAAGGAAGCAAATGCACAAAGGAAATGATGAACAGAAAGTCAGGCATCTCCTGGCCTGGTGCCTGGCAGCATTCTGACAGGCTTTCTTGCCTTGTAGAGTGAAAGATTGGATTCAATAGTTCTCAGGTCCTTTGAGGGACATTCCCAAGACTCAATTCCATGTCACTGGCTCTTGCGTGGTTCCATAGAGGTAGATGCTCAGGTATGTGGGTTGTCACAGGATCCTTCCTAGGAACAATGGGTTGCTCTGTTTTCCTAACCCCTTAGTAGAGAGCCTTGAGCTTTCCAGGCTCTTGTCCTGTTGGAACTCCAGCTGTGCGCCAGGCCTCAGGAGATCAGTTTTAAACCTACACCTCAGAAAAAAAGCACAAGCCTGCGGTGACCACAGTGCTGAGGGAACATAACAGGGCTTTGCCAGGAGCCACACTGTTGATCCTGGCCAGGTTTCCATTCTGATGTGGACAAGCCATGGGCAGACCAACCGCCTGCGCACTCACTCTCTATCCTTGCTCCCCTGCTGTGCAGGAGGTTTGGGTTTCTGAGACTCTGGGGGAGCTAAGTAGTTTGCCTAGGGCCAGGGGTGTGTGGCCTGTGTCTGTTGCTTCTCTGCCAGCCTTAATATGCTCAGATAGCTTGTGTCTACAACACCATGGCTGGAAGATGACTCAGGGCCAGATGTAATCAGACTGGGAGGGCGGCAAGTTTTAATGGAAACTGGAACATTGTAGGTCACACCTAGGGTGTATGTCATATAAAACTAATGTAGTAAAGGGCCATGTGAAGTATTGACAGGGCTTTCCCACTTCTTTCTACTGTCCCATCCAGCTGGACCAAGACCAGAGCCACGCATTGTCTGGAGAAAAGGAAGGGATGTCCAGAAGGGACTGAGGACCAGAGACAGAACTCAAAGGCCTGTGATCATCTTTCCATTATGGTTAGGTACCTTTAGAGACAAGGCAAAGCACCATAACTCACCCCATCTCCCTCTCTACAAGATGAATGTACCCTCATCTGAAGTTGAAATGGGAGAAAAAAGGGTTTAAATAGTGGGGGGCAGGATTTAGGAGTGCGTATTTATACAGTGGAAGGATATCTGAAACCAGACCGTGTTCTAAAACAATATGTTCTGCCCCAGACCTGCTGGGCACCCTAGGAAACACCATGATGGAGGAAGGACCTCATGAGTATACCCAGGTGGTGGCATGTATGGAGAATGGCCCTTCCCTCTTTCTGGAGGAACGCTATGAATGATTTTGTGGTTTTAAAACTAATGATCCTGTGACTTCATTCCTCAGTCTACATGTGCAGTATGGACCATATGATATAAATAGGGAAGTCCTTGGAGGCTCTAGCAGATCCAGCCCCACCTGGCAAAGCACTGTGCGGGAGAAATCACAATTAAGTCTAATAGTGTTATGGAAAATATCAAAAGGGAGAGCCTACAGTTTCAGAGACCTGGCTGCTAGGTAAGAAGGCTCAGAGTAGAATCACGGAATTGAGATATCTGCTCATGAGGCCTTGTGGAAAAGAATGATATCAAAGATAAAGACATGACAGTAGTGACTGATCAAAGCACATGCCACTACATGGTCAACACTCACCAACCCCTCTGTCTTAAAGTCCCAGGCTGTCCAAGGTAAGTTTCCATAGGTTGTCTTGTCCATGTTTATGTATACTATTGTAATTAATAAAACTTATACCTAAAAGTTGAAAAATCACAAAAGTGACTATTTCTAGAAATAACTGTCAGGTTTTATATATGACATGCAATGGTACATCAAGAAAGAAAATTTAAATAAGTAAATAAAGAACTAATTTGGCATGTGTGCATACATGTTGTATGTGTGTGATAGGTGGAAGGCAGAAGAGCTATTCAGGTGTCTTCTTCAGTTGCTCTTGACCTTCCCTTATGACAGTCTCTCACAACTCAAAGCCCACTGTTTCTGCTAGACTAACTAGTGAGCTCTCAGGATCTGCCTGCCTTCACCTCCCAGTGCTGGGGTTACAGACATGTGCAGCCATGCCTGGCTTTTACATGGGTGCTGGGGATTTGAACTCAGGTCCCCATGCTCATGTAGGCATGGCTCTTACTCACTGAGCCATGTCCCCAGACCCAATAAATCCTTTTATTATGGTTGGTTCCAGCCCATTTTTAGCTGTACATTTAACTATAGAAAGCACCCTTCCTGGCCTTGAACTCACAAAGATCTACCTGACTCTGGATCCTGAGTATTGAAATTAAAGGTGTGTGCCACCATGCTTGGCAAGTCAGTCATTTATTTTTTTTTTCTGAATTCTTCTTTGTACTGATGTCAAAGTATGACTTTAGGAGAACAAGAATTTTGTAGTAAATTCTTTTCTGTTTCTCCTACCATTGCTGAAGACTGACCTACATGTATTTTTCTTCTTTCTTTTAAAGTATGTGTATAATGCATGAGCATGTGTGTGGTCATGTGTGTGTCTATGTGTGTTTGTGGCAGGTGAAGAGAGTAAACTTAGCTCAAGAAATGCCATTTTGTATTCTAGTAGCCATAGAGATAAAATAGAGTTCAGTTCCACATTCTTAGCAGGAGCTTGCCCAGTTCTAGGAGATAATGAGCTGGCCACCTGGATGATCCAGGTGGGGTTCAGGACTAAAAGGAGTCTTCCATTTTAGAGAACTATGCTAAACTAAAGCAGACAGAGCCCTGAGAAAGAGTCTCTCACCCAGTTCCCAGAGACCATAGCTAGAAACTGCTGTTTACAGAGGGGCAGCATGACCTAAGTTCCAACTGCAGAATCCATTGCACGCTGGCCCTGCTATCTGACCACCAACACCAAATGCTCTAGTCAAAATACACCACCATCATTCCTGGGCCAGCTGCACATTCCAGGGTTGATGGTGGCCTTTCCCCCTCTATAGGAAACATTCCAGGGCACAGAACCAGGGCAGCTTGACCATACCCCAAGGATGAGCTCTGGGACCCTGCACAAAACTAGCCCAAACATGACAGGAAGAAATAATATTAATAAAAATGATTTTCACCTTGGTACTAGCCAATCAAAAGCCTGACATGTTGTTACCGGGTACTCCCACCCTAGTCTGGAAAGCCCCTAGCATGAGCCAATTAGCTAATGACTTGTACCATTATCCTCACCTGAACCCAATGCACAGCCTTGGACTATAAAAGGATCCCCCCGTGCGGCCTTAATAAACCTTCCTGCATGATTCCGGTGTAAGGGACATCTGGAGTGGTTCACGAGGTAACTCGTCTCTATCAATAAACCTTGCTTTTGCATTCTGCTACCTCCTTGTCTCCGGTGGTCTCTCCAGGGTCGAGACTTTAGGCACAACAGTAGGCATGAGCATGTGTGTGGTTATGTGTGTGTATGTGTATGTGCGGTATGCATGAGCATGTATATGTATAGTCATGTGTGTGTATGGTAGACATGAGCATGTGTGTAGTTATGTGTGTGTTTGTGTGTGCATGTATATGTGCGGTATACATGAGCATGTGTGTGGTCATGTGTGTGTATTTGTGTGTGTGTGTGTGTGTGTGTGTGTGTGTAGGCTTAAGGCCTGTGTTAAAAAGATTCCTCACTTTGCACTTCATTCTTTGGGGCATGGTCTTTCCATAAACCTCAGAACTTGCCTATATGGCTAATCTCACTAGCTGGCATGTTTGAAGTGTCCTCTTGTTTGGCCTTGCCTTCCAAGGCTAGAATTGTCCTTGACTCATGAGAGCCCCTAGACATTCCTGTGCTCTTGAGAGATACAAACTCTAGCTCCCTTGCTTCTATGACAAGCATTTTCTCCACACAGTCTAGACATTTACATTGCTTATGTAGCCCCTAATATGCATCTGAAAACTGATATAATCCCCCACATCACACTTTTCTCTGAAATGTTTCATAATAATTCAAAAGCTTGGTAGACATAAGAGAAGAAAAGAAGAGCAATGCATCACATGATACTCTATGATAAGAGTCAAGTACAAGTGTTGGAATTTTTACCACATCCACTTAAGAAACCATGCTCCTACCAACTGTGTTGGTACAATTAGATGTCCCTCTGAATGCCCTTGAAACTTGGCCCATGCACTATTCTTTATATAAGACCAAATTAAAAAAAAAAAAAAAGGCCACTGTGGTGGTACATTGTGTATTTAATAAAAATAGTCTCGAATATCAGATGACAGAGTCACCCACAGAGCCAAGCTATAAAGGTTAGGGAATGGTGACCCATGCCTTTAATCCCATCACTCAGGAGGCAGGGATCTGCTGTATCTCTGTGAGTTCAAGGCCTCACAGCCAGACAGTGGTAGCTCACACCTTTAATCCTAGCTCTGCAATGCTGTATGAGGAAGTGAGATAGCTGGGCAGAGGGAGAGCAGGGAGAGTTACTTCCCTAGTCAGCTCAGGAAAGAGAGGTTTGAAGCCAGAAGATTCAGGGAGACAGGCCTGAGGAGTTGGCTACGTAAGAAATGGCTGTGGTTTGTTTCTCTCTCTCTCTGATATTTCGGCGTTTCCCCAATATCTGGCGCTGATGTTCATTCATTACAATACTGAATTCAGTATTCATGCAATAGAGCACTGCAGACTGGTTCCCCAGGCCAACTGAGTTAGGAGACAAAGGAGCCAAAGACCCCAAATACCTGCCTGAGTTCAGCCCTTTAACTTCCACTTGGGCCACTGCAGCATCCACTCCTGTTCTCCTTGCCTCTATGGTTCATTTTCTTCCTTCACACACAAGGCCACTGCCAACATCCTTCTCACCCATCCCTTTTAAAATACCTCTGTTGTATGCGGCATCCAAAATGTTGATGCTGTCTTTATGATATGGCTCCTGAGCAACCCACTGGACCCAAGTTATGGTTTTGGTTTGTTTGTTTGAGACAGTGTTGCTCTGCATAGCCCTGGCTGTCCTGGAACTCGCTTTGTCAACTAGTCTAGCCTCAAACTCACAAAGATATACCTGCCTTTGCGTGTGGAATTCTGAGATTAAAGTGTGCACCACCGTGCCTGGCCTCACTTAATGCTCTTTTGTTTTCTACTTCCCCTTCTAATGGATCCCACTCAGAGTTTGCTCCATTAATTTCTTACTCCTGTATCCAGCAGAATGCTTGCTCTGGAACAGACTTCTGGGTAGCAGCAGCTGGGTTGTCAGGGAGACTACTATCATCCTTTTTAGGTCACCAGAAGTGTCTCAACATAGAGTAGGATGAGGGAGTGAGAACTTATCCTGATTAAACACCAAAGTTTATAGGAGCCCATGCTCCCATGGCCTTTTCTTTTACATCTTTAAAAATTAAAATAGGATCAGAACCTTACTCACCCTCTCTCCTCCCCCCAAGCCCTCCTGTGTCCCCTCTTCCCATTTCCTTTCAAATCTATGTCCTCTATTCTCTATTTTTGTTATGTGTGGCATTTCTATGCTCCAGGAGAACACATACACTAGATGCGGACCTTGCCAGTTTTGACCACAGTGTCCAATGGGGGAAAAGGCTGCCTGTGTGTTCTCTCCATCTCTTTGTGCAGCGTGGGCTTGAGAGGTATATTAGAGGACAGTGAGTTACCAGGACCTTCAGCTGCTTTGTTACACTTGGCACTCGCCTTACCCATGGTGAAGGCCCTGATGAAACCCACTTTCTGAACAGAGCTCCCTTTCATGCCCAGGATGACATAATGTGACTTTGAAGTCCCAGCCACATTATGAGTGAGAGAACAGAAACAATGTGCTATTATGAGGCTCCAATGCTGCACTTCACCTGAGTGCCTCACTTAATTGCATGCTAATTAACTGGATGCTCTTCATAGTAGATAAGAGCATCTTTTGCTCTGTCCCAAAATGACAGAAGAGGAATGGACTGGAAAGTTGATTTGAGCAGCAAATTTCAAACCACATGGGAACCTAAACCCTATATTACCCCGAGCTTTAAATCAAGTTCAGGGAGCCAGAAGAGGCAGATAAATCTCCAAGAGATAAAAATGTCACAATTTCAGGTGACAGACATCATGGTCTATGACTCTATGCCTTGGTCCACGTTCAACAATTGAATGTTCTCGGACCAGGAGCTCTGCTCCTCAAGAAAGTGACTGGCACTGTTAGCCATCAAAAAGATTTCTCTTCTTATTATTAAGAAATCCACTCAAGTCTTTCCTCAATTCCACATTCCGGGAGACAGTTTAGAATGCATATTATGAATCTCACAATGCTGGAGGCTCTCTAGCAAGATGAATAAAAAGACTCTGATAGAGGTAACCATAGGCCTGGGGATTCATTGCCATTCTGACCTTCCATCTTGTCCCAGGCCCAGCAGTTCCTCTGCAGAACTTGAATACTACTTAGATTCCTAATAACGTGCAAGGTCTTGGTGCATCATAATGTGGATAGTGTGGATGGAATAAATGTGCAAGTTCAGACAGAGAAGCTTGTTGGCTTTAAAATGCGGAGAATGCTGTGCCACAGATATGTGGAAAACCAGGAGGAAGCTACCAAGGACTAGTGAGTAATCAAGAGTGAGATGAGTGGGCTGGAGGGATGGCTCAGTGGTTAAGGCCACTGACTGTTCTTTGCAGAGGATGTAAGTTCAGTTTCCAGCACCCACATTGGCTGGCTCACAACCACCTGACACTAGTTCTGGGGGATCTGACACCCTCTTCTGGCCTCTATTGGCATTCCAGTTAAACTGACCCTTCATAGACATATCTGCATAATTAAAAATGAGAACAAAATCTTAAAAAATAAAAAAAGGACTTTTTACAAAGTGAGAAGAAAATAAAAGACAGATTCTTCCTTTTGAGGAACCAACTGTATATTGTAGAATCTTTGTATTAAAAGTCTCCGAAGTCAGAGAACACAGAACCACAGGTGACCCCTTGGAGTGGCAGCTGGAGAGGAAGAAAGTTTTTGAAAAACGAGAATGAATCAGAGAAAATGCCTCTTTCTGAAAAGGAGAGCTGTGCTCAGTGGGTCAGGAGGACCTGGCCTATGATCTAGGAGGAAGTGCTCCACTGCTGTAGGGGAGGGGAGAAGTCCTCCAGAGGGTCAGACAGAACCCACACACTGGAGCATGGCCTGGGCCTCTGAGGTACTTCCACCTCTGACCACGGTGTTCCTTGAGAATGAGTTGCAGACTCCTGGGGTCATGTGCATTTTTTTACCGTCTCTCCTAAGACCCTTGGAAATGTTAGAGTAGGAAGTCTGTCTGGGTGAAGGAAAGTCTAAGAAGTTGTAAGCTTTTTAGTTGAGGAGCCGCTCTGGTTTCTTGTAAAACATGACCAGGAGAACTTAGTAAATAGTTACTCTGTATACACGTACATAATCCATTGTTGAGGAAAATCAGGGCAGGAACTTGGGGAGAAACAAGTGGGTATGTGTGTGTGGGAGCCACCTGTTTGTTATCTGACTAACTCACTCCATTATGCTTGGATGACTTTCTTTTTTTTTTTTAAATGTTTATATAGCTGTATCTTTTTTTTCTCTTTTTTTTTATTATTATTATGAACAAAGAAGTCACACTTTCTATCCTTGTATATCCTTATTCAAGGTCCCTTCCCCCTCCCACCACATCAGGTCATTCTTTCTTCTCCACAACTCCTCATCTCCTCCCTGGGCAGGCAGCAGGCTGTCCCATGGTCCCACTGTCCCAATATTGCTTAGTTCAGCCTCCACTCCTGGCAGATCCAGTTTTCTCCAAGCAACCTCAAGAGTGAGTCAGGTGTTCCTCTAGGGGGAGTGGGATCCAAGGAGTCAGTCCAGGGTGTTTCTGATCCCAAGCTGTTCAGTGGTTGTGGTTTTTGGATGGCTTTCTTATATGCCTGGGATTAGCTGCTTAGATCTCTACTGCCCATGAAAGGCTAGGCCCTCCTGCATCAATTTATGATTATGATTGTCCCTCACACACCTGCCCTAAGGCCAGCCTTATCTAGGAAATTCTTCACATCAAGTTTCTCTTTTCAGAGGACACTTGGCCATGTCATGTTGACAATGAAGGCCAACCAGGACAGGAGCAGATCAAAAAGTGAGATGAAGAAGAAGTAGACCCAAACTCAGCTCAAGCTAGATCACACCAGTGTGAACTGTGTGGATGAGTTGAGTGTACCAGCCTAGGTAGGGAAACATGTTTGTTAGCTTTTGAACTAAAAAAAAAGGACAATAGAATGAACCTGGATATGAGCATTTATTTTATAAGTGAAGAGAACAAAAGGTCAGCAAATAGTTTTGAGTTTGGTTCATAGTTAACACAGTAAGAAAATCGAGAGAATTAACCCCATATTCCATATGTTTTTATTTTCTTCACCAAATCTATTTTATCACTGGAGTTTTCTCCCTCTGTCTGTCTCCATCTCTCTCTCTATCCTCCCCTGTGTGTGTGTGTGTGTGTGTGTGTCCACAGGTTCCCCCTCCCCCAAAGCATACTTATAAATTGATTGTTATGCTCTGTGAAGCTGTGCTGAATGAACACAGTGACACCCACACTTTTGGTTACAACAGTGAAGGCAACCTGTTCCGGCACAAACCTATGACTAGATTTAAGGAATGGTTCACTCTACTGGAAACCATTACTGACTCAATAGGGCTCTACAGATTTAGTGGCCCCACCAGCGTTGCCCTTGCTTTGGGACTGTGAGATAGATACATAGTCTTCTGAGTGGGCAGCAATGTGAATCCACACTCCAACTAGAGTAGTAAATTCCTGAATCCCTGCTGTTTATCTGATTCTCTTAGTCCCATTAATGAGTTTTACCATCTATCATTCTCAGGAACTTATTGTCCTTTACAGAGAGACATTATGGGATATATTTGAGACCAGATTACTGGTTAAAAGCAATTACCTGTGCGTCTTAAAATCTTCTGAACATTTATTAGTGATGATAATGCAAGCCCGGAGACAATTAATAGTGTGCAGGACCTCACTATACTGTCTTAGTTATACTTCATTTCCACCAAGGAATTAGCGTTTGGTTCTTTCCAAGCTGTGCTATTGACTAAACTTGCTGGATTAGGTCATTAAACCCCAGTGATTCTTATTCTGATTCTCTGTAGACACCACAGAATGAGCAAACGCTGCCTCATCCCCCTCTGCTCAAGCATTTGTTGTAGTCGGCCTTGTTCCAATCCCTCCTAAAAAAGAAATTAAAAGTTTCCCAGAAATAACTAATAGTCTTTAAAATTTCTGGAGCTGCCCTGGCTTCCTCTGAGCAAAGACACAAAAGCTGCCTGATACGAGATGCCTAAAACTATCAAAACGAGGTTTTCTCCTCAGTCTTGCATGGTGGTCTGCGGTTTGCATGGAGGACAGCATCCCACAGACCACGAAGAATGTGCTGTACCGGTAGGGATGCAAGCTTGCCACAAACAGGGCCAATTTGTGGTGCACTTGCAGGTAATGCAAGAAACACTTAGAAATGCTAACTATTAAAACCCCACATTGTCCCTGTTTAGAGTGGGTATTCCACATGGAAAACTTTCCTCCCCAAAGGACCAGTACCGACATGCTCTCAGTACCGATGATTTAGCCACAACATATTTATATAATGTACTTAAAAATGCTAATCTCACTTATGTAAGGTCTCTCTGGAAGTTGCTGGGCTTTTGAAATCAAGGGAGGGTCTCTCTCTTTTAACTCAAGCTGGCTTTATTCAGTAACGCCCTTCTCTCCAAGCCCAGGTATTTGCATTTTGGCTTTTTGTTGCATGGGTCTTCTGGTTTTCTAATACCAAGGATTTCAAGAGGAAAAATAAATCCTATTTCTGTTATCCTCCTAAAAGGAAGCCCAAGCCCACTTGGATCGGGGCAAAGCCCCTTCCTGTTCTCCAGAGCCATACGTGGGGTTTTGGCTCAAGGAATAATCTGGGTGTGTCATTGAGTACATTTCTGTCTCTGAACGGCTCCCCGAAGGAAAGGCTGGTATGAATAGAAAAGAGAGCTGATATTTCTGGACTGGCAGGCTTAGGTGCTGTTTGGCAGCTACTTGATGAGGGAGGTATGGAAATAAAGTCAGACAGTTCATTGAATCAGTTCCTTTTGACACATCACACCAAGGCAGCTAAAAGTGACACTGAATTGGTTCCTCATCCTGTAACCTAGATGGTCTCCATCTGGAGGGAAGGGAAGGAGGCCATCAGTTATTCTAGTGTCTGGAGCCTGGGAGAGTGTCCAGGGCAGGAAAGACAGAGCAGGAGCTGGAGGTGGACATGTGCCAGCTACCTTCTCTATGACTGACTCCAGCCAGGAATTCTAACAGCCTTATTTTAGCTAACCCTATGGCAGTTGAGGGAAGTGAACAGTGTGAACACTGCTAACTCAGTCATTGATGGGAACTGATTTACTGCCATGGTCTTGGGCATGGTCTATATGAGCTAGATCTTAACCTCTCATCTAATTCTGAACCCATTTCCTTTGGGCTTTCTTATACAGCTAATCTGGTACCTCCATGAATAGGATAGGCCTTCATGGTCCAGTGGGCAGTAATTTCTCAGTGAGACAAGCCATCTATAACTTATGTCTCTCCCCTCACCAGGAATGCACAGAATTGTCCAACAAAAGACTCACATGTTCAAATCAAAATTGTCCCAATTTAAAATAAACTATTTTGAAAACAGGTTTTATTCTGAGGAATGGTGAGGCATTTTTCCCTTCTCCCTGTAGCCCTTACGGTAAATTCTACTTTTCTCTACCAACGGTGGAAAATATCCCATCAGACCTTGTGATGAGCCAAAGTATGTTTTCTTTTGGTGTTAACAGTAATTTGTGTATCACTTTTCTAATTTAACTCTGGAGGAAGAAAAGGTTTATTCAGCAGGTGGTCCATGCACACCAAGTCTCCCTCTGACAAACTTCGAAAGTGGGGCATCTCTTGGATCTTTCTCTGCCTCCTCAGGAAGTATCTAGGGGATGGATAAACACTGGGTGCCTTCAAGATAACTGAGTGATCTACACAATGCACATGTATACCAAGCATTCCTCTCAGAGTGTCACAAATGATGGGTGAGTTGGAGAGAGAGAGAGAGAGAGAGAGAGAATAAAGCATAGTGAAATGTCCATAGGCCTCCACATAAAAATGTTTTCAGAACATTAAAGCTCAAAACTATTTCCAGAAAAGCATCACAGCAATGGAAAATACCTTTGCCATCTGTTTCTCATTATTCTCTTATCTGCTTCTCATCCTTCATTTTCATAGGTGCAGCTTTTAGATCCAGTTTTTAGATTTGAGCTTTATGACTTGAGGGTGCTAGCTGTGGGTTTCCATATATTTTCACCCACAGTCTCCACAGCATGCTTTTAGTGAGTGAGAGGATTTGGGTGATAAGCCTGGCTGCTGGAATTAAGTTCTCTGTGGTCCTGGGCTGGGTCTGTATTTGGAGTGTGTGAGAGGAGAGTTCTACTTTCCAGCAGTTTCCATTGTCCTCCGCATTTCTCTCGGGAATGGGCTTTGATTCTTTCATCAACCCGAAGCAAGTCTACGGCTGTCAGAGCATGTGCAAATTTTCACTGCCTAGCTTGGACTGAACACCTTTGAATGGGTGCATCTCCATTTGCTGCTGGTTCAACACCAGGACTGGGGAATTAGCTACCCGCTGGAGAGTAGGAGGCTCTCATTGCTAATTAATTGCTTCCATGTGTGGCTTTCCCTTAGTTCTTAAGTTTTCAGTTTTCTTTACTCATTTGGCATATCCTCCTAGGTTGTGAGTGTGTGTGAGTGTGTGATGATGATGATGATAAATGTGTGATAGGAAGCTTTTACTGATCCCAGTCTCCTTTGTTCTTTTTTCCCCTTGCACCGAAGTACAAAATATAAAAAGGCAAAGGCATATGAGGTGTGCTGCTCTCTTTCTGCGGGCTGTGGTTTGTGTTCTGCATATGAAAAGGGATGCTTGGCTTCTGAAAACAGAGTGCTTGGACTGATATTTTGTGTGGTGGCCTTGAGGAGACCACTTGACTTCCAAGTCCCATGAGTTATTATCATTACAGACAGTAACTGAGGAAAATATTCTTTCTATTTATTTACCAAATAATTGTATTGTTTCGCCTGGTTCACAGTCCACTGTTTCTCCTTCCTAATGCTGTGACCCTTTAAGACAATTCTTTATCTTGTGGTGACCCACAACCATAAAATTAGTGTATTTCTATTCCATAACTGTAATTTTGCTACTATTATGAATTGTAATATAAATATCTGAGATGCAGGATATCTGATACACAACCCCCACAAAGGGTTGCCACCCACAGGGTGGAAACTGGGGCAGCCCCCCTTTGATGGTGGGGTACATAGCAATCTAAAGAAAAGCTGTGCAGGTCTCCTGCTTGAAAGAAATTTATGGTAGGACTTAAGGGTAACTCCAAGACTCTACCACTTGTGGGACTCCGATCAGAACAAGGGAGGTACACTAAAATTACCTGCCATTTTAGCAATGACATTGGTTACAGTAATGGCTTCCCACCGGAAAATCTGTCACCAAGCCAGGGAGCTCCTGATCCCAATGTCTTTTTTTTCCCCTTACTTCCATTTTTTTTTTTTTTTTTAAATCCCAGACCACTGAGTGTGCTCAGCCAGAGACCAAAATATCCCCCGCCACAGGTTCCCTATCCTGTCTGCCCAATATTACTGATGCAATCCCTCTAGACCCCACACTATTTCCCCCTGTCTCCCCAGGAATACTTCATTTATGAACCATTGGGGAGGCTTTGAATGCTAGAGGTAATGCAGTTTCCTGTGAAAGGCTTTGCACTGGCTTCCTGTTTTTTTAAAGGCTGGACTGAATGGATTCAATCTAAGGCTCTAAGTCTTTTCACATAGTATGATCCTGACTCTCCACCTCCACTCATTCCTCCTGTACCCCCTTCTTTCATAACTGGCATAGGGGAGGGTGTTTGTTAAGTAGTTTATTGCTTTGGAGGATGCATTATTGTTCCAAGAGGCATGTTTATTATATATAATTTTAGATAAACATGTGTGTCTATGAACCAGTGCATGCCTATTGTCTATAGAGGTCAGAATATGTTGCAGGATCCTGCAAAAATTGAGTTCTAGATGGTAGCAAGCCATCATATGGGTGCTAGGAATTGAATACAAGACCTCTGGAAGAGCAGGCAGTGATCTAAACTACTGAATCATCTCTCTAGCCCAAGGAACATTTTTCAAGGCTTCCTTCAACCCAAGGCTTAATTTATACCTGATATGCCATAAACCACTTTGTTCTCATCAGGATTATATTTTACAGAGAGGATACATATGAAGAAAAGACAAGAAGTCAGAGGGTTACAGGTTCAGTAAAGAATAAGAGAAGAGAGTATAATAAAGTAACAAGTCAGGATGTGTTACTTTAAAATCAACCGTCATCAGAAAAGCCTTCTCACAGGGTAGTATTTGAACAGAGATAGACTTGGGACTACCTGTGGGAAGACAGTCTGAGATGGACATGTTTACAGGCCTTAGATATCCACAGGTGTGAGGATCAGATAGCCCTCTGTATATTCCAGGGACTGTAAGTATGTCAGCAAGAGCATCAGTGGAGTGAGAAGACTCTCAAAAGAGAAGACAAAGAGGTGGCTGGGGGACTGACTATGACCATCAAGGGTCCTTTGAGAAGGGTGTCAGGTGTTATTCTGTGTAGCCTGAGAAGGTGCTAGAAGCTTGGAGAAGAATGAAGAAGTGATCAGAATTTCATATTTAGTAGATCATTTTGGTTACTGAGGGCTAAACAAGCTGGAGAGGTCATCAGAAGCAGATGCAGAAAGGCTAGCTGGGAGGATGTTCCAGTAACTTGAGTGACAGTGTTTTTTTTGTTTTTTTTTTTTTTTTTTTTTTTTTTTTTTTTTTTTTTTTTTTTTTTTTTTTTTTTTTTTTTTCATTTACCTACAGCATTGAAAATGGAATGTGGTCACGTTCCCATGTATAATGAAAACAGTGTCCATATGATGTAATGTAGAGCATGGAAAGAAAAGAGCCGGGATGACGCCTTGAGTTTGGGATTGGATTGTTACACAGGCTCCATTCAGACCAAAAACTTCATTTGCATCAAAAACATAATAGGAACAAGCAACAGAATGTCTCTCTGTCTTTGAGACATAGACATAGCAAAGACTCATGAGAAATGGAATGGGCACCAGGATTTGTAAGCAAGTTTACTCATCTGGACCACAGGGCTTAGCTTGAAGAACATAAGAAGTCACACACTCTCTTGGGTTCTCTCCAGCAATTGCTTTTTAGTTGTGTAAATCACAAAGTTTCCTTTTTCATGTTGGCTGCTGAAAGCTTAATGCTATAATTAGTTAGTTCATGTTAAATAATAAAATCCTAAAATGAATGTCATAAATAGCAAAATTACAAATAACTAATTGCTTATGAGTCAACTATTTTAGCTGAGCTTAGTTGGCAAGTTTTTTTTTTTTTTTTTTTTTTTTTTTGCCTGCTTTTCTTATGTGGCTGCTGCCATCTGGTAGCTCAGCTGTCACTGGCTATTGGCTGGATCTAGTGTTCATCACATGGAGTATGGGATCCAAGTGAGAGCAAGCAGTAACTGCAAAATCTCATGGAAGTCTACCTTTAGAAACCACACAAAGTCACACTCACTGTTTTCTTATTCTCAAGGCAAATCCATAAAGCAGCCTGTTAAGGTTATTTTGGTAGAAAGAGCTACAAAGAATTTGTGATTTGTTTAATTTTCCATATGCCCAGGGGTGGTTGGGAGAGGGTATACAGAAATTGATTATATAAATTTTGTATTAGCTTTACACACACACACACACACACTTTCTCAGAGATATTTTTTGCTCTCATTCAGTGAAAGCAGAACTCATCTCATTAAGAGCATCATCATCACGTGAGTTGTCTTAACTGTGTTTGTGGTTCTCTATTCCAGTTGTCTGTCTGTGAATTCATGGCCTTGAGACAGACCAGTGGAGGGAGACAGAAAACCCCATACAAGAGAATTTGGGAGATTTGGGGTTTGTTTCTTCTTCCCAGTAGCTGGAGACTGGAATAGATATCACTCATATAGAGCAAAATTGATGACCTTACTAGTTAGGAATTGATCTGTCATGACCGAGCACATGTAAAGATTTCATCTTATGTCTGACCACAGAGTCAGATACAAAGAGATCTATTGTTTTGCTGAGGACCAATTGCCCAGGGACTCTGCCGGCTTTACATGTTGTGGAGGATGCTGCAAAGAGTTCATTCTCTAGTCATTTACAAGGTAATGAAGAAAATGCATTTTCACTTGAAAATATCATATTAAAATGTCAGGATTTGGATCAGATCAAAGTAAGTCAAGCCATTACCACAAAAAGGAACTTGGAAGACAGGGGCAGTAACTGCTTACCTTGATTTGTCCTCTTGATCAGCGAGCCTTTGCATGGGCCCTGGAGAGTTCCTGTACAGATGAGAAGGGCTCACTAGTTGATGTTTAGTAAGTCCGAACACTGAGCAGCAGGAGATAATGAAGCTGTACACAATTAAGCCGTGGAAGGGGTAATGAGTGATTTTGTCTCACATACAATGAAGACAATTCCTCAGGATTTGATGCGCATTAGATGAATTCAGGGTGACTCAACTCATTTTTATAGATAAAAATAATGATTTTGGAGGAATGTATTTTTTCCCCTTTAAAGTTCCCCACAACACTAACAATGACGGATAGTGAATGCCTAATTCTGTGGTGATATGTTACGATGCTGTTCAGATAAAAGAAAAATACTATATTCACCCTATGGAGCGATGTAATAAAAAAAGAATAATGGGAATAAACTGAGGTTGAAACTATGTATTAATGTGCAAAACTGGGCTCATAGATATATCCATTAATATTTTATTGTGAAAAATCTAAACATCGAAAATTAAAATTTCCTTGTAGTCAATATCTGTGCCAAGGCTCATTCCATTTATGTTGATGTGATAAAATATTATACAAAACCTCAACTTATATGAGAAAAGTTTATTTGTCTTGCAATTCCAGGTTCCAGACTATCCCTGAGTCATGACAGAAACTCAAACCACCCGTCACATCTCTTCCATAGTCAGTAACAGAGAGAAATAAATGCATTCAGGCCTTTTGTTTACCTGCTTGGTATCAGCTAGTGTCCCCCTCTCTAATTCTCTTCAGGAACCCATAGGGAATGATGCCACACACAGTAGGCTATATCTCCCTCCAAAGATCAACAACACAAGTCTGTATAGATATGCCTTGATCTGGATAATACATCATTAGGACTCTTCCCATTGGGGGGTTCTAAACTGTATTAACTGAACACTACAGTGCCCACAGCGTGAAAAGCTTGCCTTTATAATGCTTTTTGAAATTTCTCAGTCAAGCCAACCTATCAAACCATCTTCTATTAAAAATCCTCCATAGAGAGAATATGGCTTATAGCTGCTAAGAGATGGAGACCAGGCTTGGAAAGTAATCAAGAGGAAAGGAGGGCCAGAAGATAATTTCTGTCCACATCATGTCATGGAAGTACTGTGATAAGGAGCCCCCTTCTCCCTAGCTAGGACATTACAAGTTACTCAAAGTACACTGCAGCTCTAGGGATCAGTTGTTTTAGTCAATATTAGAATCAGTTCATTGCTCTTTGGTGGGTGCAGATGATTGGCTGAGCTTATTAACTATGTGACTATGAGCTACTGAAACATGTCTAAAATTCCCATGATGCTCCTGTTGAGGCTATGGTATAATCTAAGTTAGATGCTGAATCCTTCAAAAACTACCTTTCAAATATCCACAACAACAATGAGAGGTAGAAATGGATGAGCAGGTGAATGAGGAAATGGATGAGTTCAGGGACGGGTAAAAAAAAAGTAGGCTGGAAGAGCCTTGCCCAAACACACATAGCAGAGCTCTATAATCTTCAAGACTATTTCTTTCTGGGTTCTAATGGATTAGCATATACCACAGTCTCTGCTTTTCTTTGCTGCTTTTAGTGATGGAAGTGACTTCATTGAGAGATAAAATCCTGGTGAAAGTAATTAAGATGTAACTTAATAATAATAAGAATAGCATATTTTAGAGTCTTTTGTTAAATGATCTTAAAAGGCCAAAATACTCCTAAATCAAAGGTACACATTATAAAATTAGATAAAGTCAATTTATAAAGTATAAGTGTGCAAAATTAAAAGATACTGAATTGAAATCTTAGTTTAAATAAACAATTTTAAAATAGGTATACAATTTAATTGATAAAAACCAACATTATGTATTTTTATAATCTTTTATGCTTACTGCTTCATTTTGACCTCATATTTATCTTTTCTCTCTCTCTCTGCACAGTCTCAGGTAGGAAAACAGGAGGAGACTTGGGTTGTCTCTTACCTAGGGTTTATGTTATGTCAGAAGGCATGATTTTCTTGAAGGCTAGTAATCAGGGCAGGACATAGAAAATACCTCCACCCACAGCGTCACTTACTGATCCAAGTGTTCAAAGAGCAAGTAGGTGATCAGAGGCATCTGTGGACCCTCTGACAGACTACAGACACAGCAGCTATTGGGGACCTTGAAGGGATGCATATGTCATTAACTAATCCTTCATCTACACACAAAAGGGACTGGACACAAATGAAGGAACTGGATGTTAGTAGATTATGGATGAGATCAACGTTATAAAACAGAACTGCTTTTATTATCAACAGCAAAAAGAAACTTATATAAACTTGGGGGGACACAGCTGATATCTTCCCTCTGCTTTGTTTTTGTTGTAAAACAAATATGAGGACAACGTCAGACCCACAATGCAGATAAAAACCAGATTTAAAACAGACGCCAGAAAGCAGTTTTTTTTTTGTTTGTTTTTTTTTTTTCCTTTCCCACTCTAAGAACCATTTGTGTGTAGTGAGGCCAAAAAGACAAAGGGGAAGAGAGAAACTGCCAGGTTGCTGGAGAAATAGTTGACAAACCAGGCATCTGTAAGAGTTGGCTTCTTAATATTTGAATTAGCCTTGTTCAGCCAAATGCAATTATTCTTTCAAAAAGGCTCATGTAATTATTGATTCACAGAGCCTCACATATGGTATATTCTCAGTCAGCCCATGGAATAGTTTAAAATAATATTAAAGAAAAAGTGAAAGCCTGACAGCATGGAAGGAAACATAAAGTAGCTAATACAAGGTACAGTGTTAGATTTATGCCTCCTCTACTGCTGGGAAGTTTTCACCATAATAGGGTTTAAACTGTCATTCTGGAGACTGCATGTATGGTTTCTCTCTACAGTTTTCTTGGTCTTTTGTGAAATGCCAACCACTAGTTCTTGGGCAGAGCAGACTCCACTTCTTCAGCACATGTTTCAGAACAAGGGAGGCAGGCTGTGGTTTACTCTCCAGGGAATGAGCTCATCCATTTATTCCAAGGCCACGAGTATCACTAAAGCTAAGAGGTGTTTATACCAGGAAAGAGATTGGTGGATTTTGTTTCTTGACCCATTCAGCCAGTCTTTGTGTTTTGACAGGAGAATTGAGGTCATTTGTAGTTAAGGTTATTACTGAAATGTGCACATTAATTGTGGCCATTGTTGATTTTTGTTTCTGTTGTTTGTGTTATCAGTGGCATTTTGAGTTTTAGTAATAATGGCTACCTAGTTCTGCTCAGTCTCTTGGATAGGTTCATTCCACTCTTCAGCTTGGAATATTGCTTCCTGTATTTTCTTTAGGTTTGGTTTGTTGAATATAAATATTTTTTGGGCTATTTATATTAAGTAAAACTTTCTTTCTTCTTCAACTGTATCAGATTATTTTGCTGGCTACATTAGTCTAGGTCTACCACCATGGCATTTTAGGCTTTCAATTGCTCTAGGCTCTTTTGACTTTCAAAGAGTCTATTGAGAAACCAGCAGTTATTTTGATGGTTTTCCTTTATTTGTGACTTGAGTATTTCCTCTTGCATCTTTCATTACACATTTTATGTCCCGTTTTAATGTCCTAACTATGATTTGCTGTGAAGATGTTCTTTTCTGGTCTTTTCTAGTTAGTGTTCTATACGGGTGTAGCATTTTATAATTTTGGGAAGTTTCCTTCTATGATTTTATTTATGGTGTCCCACATTTCCTGAATATTTCTTTCCTGTGTTTTAATATCTCCCCCAAGCTCCTCTTTTATTTTCAAGTCCTGATAGTCTATCTTCTTGATTTGTTCTTGTATGCCCTTCTTTTGACTTTTCTATCTGGGTTATTGGTTCTTTTCGATTCTATCTTAATCTTAGTTAAGTCTTCTTCAGTGTCTACCCATTTCTAAAATTCTGTTTTTAGATCCTGGATTATCTTCATCATTAACATCAGCCTTATGTTTGTATTTTCTCATGTATCATTCAGGTGTTCATTCTCTTTAAGGTGTTCCCCCCCTTTTAGTTTCATTGAGCTTTTTCTTTGGGTCTTCTTTAAACTCCTTAAGTTTCTTGATGAAGTTTATGAATTTTGTTTAAATTCTCTATCTATGAGTTTATTTAGATAATATTCATGGGCAAACATTTCTAAAGGACTTGTAGTTTTGAAAAGGATATTCTGGATTACTCTTTCATATTGTTTGTACTTTTCCAAAAAGATCTGGATATGTGGACTTTTTGTTGTTGTTAGTTCTGTGTCAGATATAGTTAGAACACGTTGGGGCATAATTGCACATGTGTGAATGGGGCAGGCTTAGAAGTTGGAAATGGCTTAGGTTGAATGAAGTCAGGTGAATACAGGGAAGTGCCATGGAATATAGGATGCATATTCTAGTTCAAGCCTGGAGTACAGGGGTGGATCCAGGGCTAGGGGAGGCTGTGGAGGGAAGGACTAGGCAGAGTCACCTGGCGGGGAAGAATGTGTAGCATCTGACAGAGTAGAGAGACTGTATGTGGTGTAGGTGGGTCTTGTGGGTCAGTGATAGGCAGGATACATCCTGGAGGGAGTTGGTATGGCACAGTCTGGATCTATGGGAAAGAAGATCAACCCGTCTCACCAGGTTAGACCTTGGAGAAGGATATCTTTTAAAAGTTTTAAAAATGAATATTAAGTTTTATGTTTTAGAATTTTGTCTATGGTACATAGTTATAAGGTCGTGTCTTGCTTTGATCCATTCAAACGATGTGCAATGGTCAAGTTTTAGTTATATATATAATATATATATATATACATGTGTATATATAAGGTGATATATATATCACCACAACTATTAATCACTCTTTGTGGTGAAAAAAAAAAAACCTTTCCTTTATTCCAGGTGGCACCATAATCAACTTCCATGAAATCTTCTCTTTTCTGTTGTTCAGTAGGCCACATACAGGACAAATTCTAGCATTTATTCACATTGATGTGCTCCAGGAAGTTCTTTGTGTCATGTATCACAATTTGCCTTTTCAAGGTTGATCTCATTCCCATCATTTCTAGGAGACCTCATCTAGACATGTTGCATTTCATTGACTACGCTTTCCCAATGATTCTGGGTCATTTGTGCAAGCCAGTCAGTACGGCCTTTTAAGTAAATACCATAGTACAGTCATAGATGGTTGTCTTGTTTCTCCAAATTGTTTAAGTCTTGGAAGGAAAATCATTTTGTGTCCAGGTTACAGCAAGGTAATAAATTCTCCTTTGAGTAACTTACTCAAAAATAAAACTGTATTTCCTCCCTTGCTGTAAAGACTAGTGGGCTCCTTCTTCTTACTATATAACACTATAGCATTAACAACCTCAGTAGGTAAGGGCATCCTCATGGAACAAAGTTAGCCTGCCCCAGATGCCCTGCCATTTCATTCTTATCTTGGGAAAGTCCCACAGGGCTCCCTACAAGGCACAGGAAGGAATGTGAATCAAGAAATTCTTTCTAAATTAAAGAAAATGTCACTAGATGATGATCAGAAAACTGTTCAGATGTTTTTTTTTGTAATCTCTGCATCATGGAGTTGCCTATTGCTTATATAAGATTCAAATCCAGGAAGCAGTTCACATGAAACTGACCATGCCTTCAGAACTTCTTCCCTTCATTCATTACAGACGATGGTCCAGGAAACTGACTGTACAGTCAGAATCTATCTTCCTTTCCTTTATTAATGAGGCTGGTCATGACACTGACTCTCTACACTCATCATTCTCATCCTTCCTTCAATAAGATTTTCTCGACTTTGTTCTATAAGCTCAATAGAATGATAAAGATATGTAGTCACTGCTGGTTAGAGATTTTAGGTACTACTTCATAGTCAAGGGTCTAACTTGTCTTAGGTCTAAGGTTCATAAATGCACTGGCTAGAGAGTTCAGAGAGTTAAATACTGCTCTTGTCTTTACAAAAGTAGGTTATCTAACTTTTGATAAGGAAAAAAGGTAGGTAGGAGGAACCCTTGGGGCAGAAATGTAGGCAGCTAGGACAGGTCAACATGATGTTTTTTTAGACACAATGTTAAGAATTGAGTGTTCACAGCTTCTACTGTTATTTTATTAATGGAATTCATGTGTGAAGCAGTAGTTGTCTAGAGAAGGCTGTTCATGTTAGTGTTCATTACAGCTTGCTCAAAATTCATGTAACATGTTTTCTGTTTCCTTTGGAAAACATCTACACTACATTCTGACATTTAATCTGTAGCCTTAATGGGGGTGACTAATGTGAGCTGTACATTCTTGGCAATTTCGAAAGAAAGCCAACATAATCTACTGATACCATTTTTAGGCTCTCAGGAAAGGGGGTAAAGACAATTAAGAAACACAATTAACTAGTGTACTTTCCTTGAGCATTCTTAGTAAAAAGAAGTGTGTATGTGTTTTTTGAATTTGAAGGTCTGGTTTAAATAAAATTTTTAACCCTTCAAACGTTGGGACTTTAATGTGTGTTTAAAGGTATAGGGTTTTGGGTGGGGTCTGCTGTATTGCAGCCAATATCTTGGCATGTTAGTGCACACACAAATCTCTGGTTTATGAGATGCTGGGAGCAGTTACATAGAGGGTGGGGTAGACAAAGCAAAAGCAGTGTTTAAATCGTGCTTGGAAAACATTTTGGATTCAGTAGACGCCAAGACCATGGGAACTGGCCTATATCCTTAGGGCTTAAAAGAGATCCAAATAGGCTTACCACGGAGTGGAAGTATGCAGTGCGCCAGACTTCAGCCAGACAACCAAGGTACTGCTCTCACTTGTGTGTAAATTGGCTGTACACTCAACCATTGCAAATGTGAGACTCAGTTTCTTTACCTGTAAATTATGAGTGGATTTCTAGCTGTAGCTTTCATGGTGATAAATCATTTTAATGGGGGATATTGGTATGCATGATCTCTTATTTCTTGGGGACTTTGTAGTGTGAGGGCTCTGGCTGGGTTTGTTGGTTGAAATTCTGGGCCCTTATCCACAATTTCAGTAAATAAGGGCCTTATGACAATTGTAAACATTGGTGGCAACATTAGGGCATCAAAAAATCTCACAGGTGTGGACCACATGGGAGACTGGTCCATCTGGGTTCTGGAGGTCTGGACATGATCCTACAGTTTAGTGGTTGTATCAGTAGTCAAAGAGACATTCTTAAGAAGTCTTGGGTCAGTATGTGGTCTCATTTATTCTCTAGTGATGGTGATGGCCTGGATGCAAAGAGCAGGAAAAGCTAGCCTTCCTGAGTTCCTGCTACCTGCTAGGACCCTTCACCAACAGGAAAATGCACTTACCACTTTAAACCATACAGTGAGATCAAGTCAGGGAAGTGATCCAAGTCTGAGATGTCACACAATTTCTTCCACGAGATAGAATGACATTGTTCTGCATTCAAAGATGGGCTGTTTGTTTTTACTCGTTTTCAATGACAATACCATACTCATTCTTTATTATTATTATTATTAATAAAGAAGTCACATTTTCTATCCTTGTATATCTTTATTCAAGGTCCTTTCCCCCTCCCACCACATCAGGTCATTTTCTCTTCTCTACATCTCCTCATCCCCGCTATGAGCAGGCGGTCCCAAGGTCCCAAGGTCCCAATATTGCTTAGTTCAGCCTCCACTCCTGGCAGATCCACTTTTCTCCCCGCAACATCAAGACTGAGTCAGGTGTTTCTCTAGGGGGAGTGGGATCCAAGAGATCAGTCCAAGATGTTTCTGATCCCAAGCTGTTCAGTGGTTGTGGTTTGCCGCTTGGGCATGCTTCGCTTTTTTTTTTTTTTTTTTTTTTTTTTTTTTTTTTTTTTTTTTCTTTTTCTTTTTGTTCGGAGTCCACTAATGAGTGAGTACGTCCTCTGCTTATCTTTCTGGGTTTGTGATTCCCCGCTCAGGAGGATATTCTCCAAATCCATCCATTTGCCTGCAAATTTTAGGATATCATTTTTTCTTACTGCTGAGTAGTACTCCATTGTGTAGATGTACCACAGTTTGTTGGTACATTCTTCAGTTGAGGGGCATCTAGGTTGTTTCCAGATTCTTGCTATTACAAATAATGCTGCTATGAACATAGTTGAGCTAATGCCATTGGAGTGTGACTGTGCATCTTTAGGGTATACACCCAGAAGTGGTATTGCTGGGTCCTTGGGGAGATTGATTCTCAATTTTCTGAGAAACCACCATACTGCATTCCAGAGTGGCTGAATAAGCTTACACTCCCACTAACAATGGAAGAGTGTTCCCCTTGCTCCGCATACTCTCTTGATGGTTATTTTATAGAATGAGTTTAACACTGTAGATTAGAATTCTACTGAAAGGGTTTTTAAAGATAATTAAAGTTGGCAAAATATGCTTATTTTTTATTATGAATAAAGTCACATTTTCTATCCATGTATATCCTTATTCAAGGTACCTTCCCCCTCCTACCCCCTCAGGTCACTCTCTCTTCTCCAAAATAAACTTATTATTAAGATATCATGAATTTGAATGTATTGAGAAAATGAGCACGTTAAGGAAAAAAAAAAAAAAAGAAAACAACCATCAGGTATCAAATGCCTCATTTCCCATGAGGCAGCAGTGGGCTTCTACTTTCCATTTTCTCTCAAAGTTCCTGGAATTATTCCTTTACTCTTTAAAAAATGTTCTTTAATCACTCCCCCACCACAATAAACCTGTGTTTAAGCAGTTTCCCATTAGCCTATCAAAGTCCCTAAGATGAGTACATGAGTCTCTTTCTGTAGCAACTGGAGGAGAAAAGAAAGAAGTTGTTTGGATAAGTGATGTAACCCTCCATGGCATTATTGTAAAGCAGGAGTACAGATGAGTCACAAGTGGCATGGAAAGCAGTAGAATATTTTGTTTTCTGAAGAGAGCTTTCATATTTCCAGCATATTCATTAAAAAGCATGAGTGCTTCCAAGTGGTTGGGTTGGACACACTAACTTGCCATCTTCTATGTCAAATCTGGCTGTTTCATTCATTTCAACCTCAGACATTAATTCCATTGTTCCCTAAAGTTTTTATAGATTCAAGTGGACCAAATGTTTTAGAATTTTTAGTTGTGTGTCTCACCTTTAATGTGAAGGATCTATTCTGCAAACCAAAGTAATAAAGCCATATAAAGCTTCAGAGAATGGACAGTGTGCCTGGTACTGTTCCCAATGCTAAGATAATAACGAAGAGTAGATGTTTGAATTAATTATTTATATGCTTCTCTGAAGTAAGTTCAGAGGTCAGGTGCAAATGTGACTGTTTGTCCCTGCAGTGTAAGCTGTACAAATACAAAAAAGACAAATAGGACAACAGTCTCAAAAGCTCTAAATGCACAAGTGAGAGAGAATCCCTGTCATCTGAAGATCATTATTGCTAGTGCAGTCACTCAGTTCAGTTTAGATTCCTGACTCAACATTATACTTTTATGTAAATTAAAAAAAGAATTAGGCTGAATAAATTTCTGGAAAAAAAGGGGGGATATAACATACTACCTAAAACATCCTCAGTGGTTAGTTATAAGATGACATAAATGACAGATGTAATAAAGCATCTGGGCATGTCCATAAGGAATCTCTTGGTAAAAGCTCTTTGGAATCACTTTCATCTAGCACATTCTTCCATGTAGCATGCCTAATGCCTTTTATCTTCTGCATGAAGCACCCAGCAATGTAAGTTTCCAAACTTCCTCATGAGCAGGTTTTAAAGGTAAACTAAGAGCCTTGGTTGCTTGATATTCAGAGCTAGAGTCAAATTTTGTTTCAGGTCATTTGACATCACAGAGCTCACACTGTACCATTAATAGAGGCCAGATGAAGCTTCATGTGCACGTAAGTTTTAAAGGATCCCCCGGAGCAAATACTTTTCTTATTCCACACAGCTAATTCCTGGTTGGCAAAGAACAGAATTAAGATCAGTCATAATATTCTCTTGTTTTCTTATTCCTTGGATGAAAAATTTAAGCAAACAAATCCTATCATGGATCAAATTAACTTGTAGGTCTTGGAAACGAGTGTGTGTGTGTGTATCCCCACACATGCCCATTTTAGCAATGTATCAAAGGAGGGTTCATGTTAAATTTCCTGTTAAATCTGTTCACTTCACAGAGTACAGTGTATGGCATTGCAAAAAATACACTTTGTATTGCTTTTTGGGTACAGATACCATTTACACTGAGATATACCTGCTGTTTACTTTTGCTTAAAGATCTGGCTCTGGTAAACTTTGCTCTTTAATTTCTTAGAGATACTGCAGGATGCTTTATTAGGACAGCTTCCACAAATATCCTGGTGAAAGAAGTGAAATTCTTTGAGGTCACTGGAAAACTGGGTCACAGAAAGCACAGACATTTATGAAGATAAAATAACCCCAATTCTTCTTTAGGAATGTGACTTGAAAGCAAACACTCTTATCTGCTTTTGTCATATATTTCACAGCCTTCTTTTACTTTCCAGTGGAAGTACCTTGCCCTCCATCCAGTTCATTTTTTTTTTAATATTTTTTTATTTTATGTGAATTGGCGTTTTGCCTGCATGTATAACTGTGTAAAGGTGTCAGATCTTGGAATTACACACAGTTGTTAGGTGCCATGTAGAAGCTGGGAATTGAACTCAGGTCCTCCAGAAGAACAGTCAGTGCTCTTAACTGCTGAGCCATCTCTCCAGCCCCTCCATCCAGTTCTTAAATACATTTCCCTATAAGCAAAGTCCCCAATGCCTCCCACAAATGCACCTGCCATTGAGGTCTCAGGAAAATCAGCCATAGAACTACCCCAAAATAAGCTTTATTGCAAGACAAGTGTCATATTTGATACATAGACCTACAAAAACAAACACAACCAAAATCCATAAGTTTTTCCTCACAAACACTTGATTACAAATTTACATTGTTTTTCCTTTTCTTTTTAGTTATTAAAAACAAACAAAACAAAACAAAACAAAAAGCCCCCAAACATTGGATATAACTGGTTACTACTCTTTGGTCAACACAGGTGTGAGAGGAATGATTGGCAGTCTGTGTGTGCTTAGGCCATTTCACATATGAGGTTTCATCACTGGTCCAGGAATGGGCTCTCCGGAGAGAAAAAACATGGAGATGTGCTCTTGCTGGTACCTCCTGGTGTGGCATCTTTTCAAATGGCCAAAGCAAACTAAACATCAATTCATTTTACAAAGGTATTTCATACACAATAAGCTATGATAAAATGAGGCATATGGTGTATAACTACAGTATTAATGAAAAACTCTAAAAAACATGGGTTTAAAAAAAATAACATCAACATATATTCCTTGGCTGCATGGCATGATTGTTTGCACATATGGCAATCCTGAAACAGCTTGAACATAATAAATGCACCATTCATCTATGACAGCACCAAACACGACAGACCGCTAGGTGTTCCTAGTCCAAGGAACAGCGGTTCTTCAGCTGCCTAGGGGACCACAAGTGCGCAGCACGCCCTGGTAAGAATGAGGTGTTGTGGGTTAGCACATGTGGTTCCTTGAGGTTAGGAGAAGGAGATACAGTACAGTTTGGCCTGCAATGTTAACGGTCTCACAAGCAGTCAAGGTATTTTGCTACAGTGGTTGCGTTTCCTCTACTGTTGCCTGATGAATCTGCTGATGTGAAATATTGTCACGTGAGCTGCTCTGGCTTTGATCTCCTTTAGACAGGATCAAATAATATTCATGTCTTTAAAATTATTGATTACACTGCCCACTCAGCTCTGAGAGACTTTCTCTCAAATAATCAGGTGCATACCAGTTGGAGGGCTGGCATAGAAACCAAAGGAAACATCTCTTGAATGTACTGGATTTTTTTTTTTTTTTAAAAAAAGCACCTCTAAAAGAAATAGTTCAAATTTATAAATCTAAAGAAAAACAAGCAAGTTTCCCTTTTTGTTTACATAGTTTGTTCATTTCTCCATATATTACTGCATTAAAATAAATAAACATCTATATTTTTTTAATTAGCAACTATAGCAAAATACCCAAAGTGTTACAGACTGCTAACAGGAAGAAAGCTCACATTATTTTTGTGCATTTAGTGCCATATGCTGATCTCTTGAACATTTAGGTTTTTTTTAATATATTTTAAAATGAAGTTATATAAAAAATACAGTAACTATGTTTGCCTTTGCACTTAAATCTTTGGCCATACTGGAGTCTAAATGATCCCTCCCTGTGAGGGTCAACATCCCAAAGTCTGAATCAGGGAGGAAAGGAACAGAAGTCATTTTTTTTTGTTCCTCTTTAAAATTAGTCACTGACATTCCAAACACTTCTGAAGGCTGGCTGTGCTGGGATCCAAGCTGGGACCCAAGTCTGCAAAGGGCTAATACAGCTGAATTCGAAGCCTCATTCTGAGAGCTTCCCCCAACACCCCCAGGAGGTAGTCATCCTCATTGTATTCCTCCAGTTTCCTAAGCTCCTTCTTCCCATAGAGAGGGATGCTGCTGATTTCCAGTGTGTAAGTGCCAGGGGTGAGCTTCTTCTTGGCTGTATGCAGGTAGCTGAGCCCATTCTTTTGGTGGATTCGGAAGATGCCTTCATCATTCCCCTGGGAGATGACATAACGGATGTGGTTGTTGAGGGGCTCAATGGCGGGTACCAGTTCTAGGATGTGCTCCTTGGAGCCAAGGCCAGAGAGGTTCAACTTCATGTTGACTGGGGTGTCCATGGCAACGCTTTCTAGGCTGATTTGCTCCACCTGGGAGAAAGAACAGAGACACACTTGAGATGAGTTTCTACAGGCACACGGTGGACTCAAAAGCCTTCTGGCTGGGGTGTTACAGTCACATTGAGGTTGTTACCTGGTTGGCTATCATCTGTCTGTGAAAGAGACTATTGTCAATAAAAGGTAGGGCAGAGCTTCATCCCATGGAGGATGCTCTGTCAATCTTCCTGACTCTCACCCAGCCCCAGCAAGATTATTAAAGGCCACAAAGAACAGTCACATATTTGGACTCTTTTGATGAGTTTATAAAATATGATGCTTATTAGTAATTTTAAAGTATGAGAGTCATTTTTCTATGGTGGTGTATGTGTGGCCACTTGTAGTTTGCCCATGTTTCAGTGGATGGTCATACACTTGTGTGTGTATGGGCGGTACAAAGTGTACCCAGTGGGTCCTTAATTAAAGAAGTTGAAAGGGGAATATGCTGTGTTTGGGGGTTCTCTTCAGGGAGCTGTAGGGGAGAAATAGGGGTCATGTGTTTTGTACATGTATGAAATTCTCAAATAAACATTTTAGAAAAAAAGGACAGTGTCAGAAATGAGTCACATTTTATCTTTTCTGGGGTCAAAATGAGAAGTCTGTTCAATAGCATGTCCCATACCCAGGGAAATCATCATCCCAAGGATGGGCTCTGAATTTACTAAGTGTCTCAGTAAATGCAGAGTTATCTGCAGAGTGAGCCAATATGGGTAAAAGCCAGATAATATAACCCGAATTTGTCAGTTGAGGGATGAGATAGAAATACGCTTTAGTTAGACACGCAAAAAAAACCATAATGCTTTGATATGGGTATGTGCTTAAGTGAGGTTGTGGCTACACTAGCTTAGAGGAACCCATCATTTAGATAGAATTATGTTTTATGTACCACAATGGGAAGGCTTTATATCTTGATGAATGCTTGTCATGATTAAACATCCATTGGATACTTCAGTCTACTCAAAAGTAAATGTAACATTAGCTATTTTAAAGTACTATCAGAGATTTTGGGGCTAAAAATTTGTATGGCCTTATGGATAAGAAAAGGGTCTGGGGCCCAGAAACTGAAGCAAGCTGCCAATGAACAAAGCTTATTAATTGGGGACTGTATTTTCTGTAATTTTTGGGGGGACGCAGGGTATGTGTGTGTGTGTGTGTGTGTGTGTGTGTATGTTTGTGTAATTCTCAGCAATAATAATTGAAAAGAAAGATGACTTGTGAAATCATACTGTCTCTGGCCTCAGAAGAAATCATCAACATCCCTATATGTGGGTTATTACACATGTCCTATGTCTCCAGTGTAATTAACACTGAAGGTTAGTTACACATGTGCTATGAGACACAGATGACTGGTGGGCAGGGCTGAAATTCTAAACCAGGCAGCCTGTGGTCCAACCTGCTGCTAAAAGCCACCAGTAGAGAAAAAAATACCAGAGGCTAGAGAGTCAGATCTCTAGTTCTTTACAAAAGGCAAATTCATTGAAAACAACATTTTATGATGGGTTAAGACTTATAAGCAGAGAACATGTGACTGGGCTGGTAGATCAACTGAAAAACTAAAATCCACAGTGTCTTGTATGCCTGGAATAGAACTGGGGAGACTCATAATCATTTCATTATTTTCAAATAATTATTTTTCAAGTGGGAATCTTCCACTTCGTGGTGCAAATAAAAACCAAAACAAAATGATTTGAACCTGAATCATTGTCTCTTCTGGGGCTTTGTGTTTTAGACTTCATTCCAACTAATTTAAATTTGCTCAGCTTTACTTCACTGGACCTGCCAGTTTAATAACCCATTAAATATCCAGTTAGACTCAACTGTGTTGAAGCTGAAGGCAGATAAATGGCACTGTGACAAGATATGGATAACTTATTTGTTTTGACTTGTTTTTTGTTTGAGAAAGCAGGGGATGCTCCCGATCTACTCACAGCCGAGGCTGGCTCAGGTTCCTGCACACTCCTCTTTCTCTTGCCATCTTTCTTGGAGTAGCCATTGATTTTGCACTCATAGCATGCTTCTGGGGACAGAGCATTTTCCTCATCCACCTCTGTGTCCACTGAGAGGTACTGTCCTTTGTTGAAGCCCATCCCCGAGACACAGTGGCTGTTCATAAGAAGAAAGACTGTTAGACATTATCATTAGCCTGGGCAGGCTAAAGATCTTACAAAAACATGGAAGCAACAGGGTATGCTCTAAACCATTGTTTCTCAACCTGCGTATAGGTGGGCCATCAGGGGTTATCAGACGGTCATTTCACAGGTGTCACCGCCAAAGACCATCAGCAAAACAGATGTTTATTTACATTATGGTTCATAACAGCAAAATTACAATTATGAAATAGCAATGAAAATGATTTTATGGTTGGGAAGAGGTCCCCACAACATGAGGAGCTGTACTGAAGAGCCACAGCATTAGAAATGCTCAGAACCACTGCCCTAGACTCTTCATCACAAAACCTGATCTTTGTTGTTCTGTCCTCCACACACACAGACATTTCCTCTTATTTTGAATTGGAAAAATCCAGAGGCCAAGTCCTGGGCTTCCCCAGCTTTCAATCCTAATCAGACTGAAGCACCGAAAGGTATTATTTAGAAGGTAAAAGCTCAGAAAGTCCAAAGACAAAGGTAAGAGACTGTTTCTTAATGTTTCTTAATCTTAAAAATATCTTAATTGATATTTCTGAATTCCTATTTTAGTTAGCAAAAAGACACAATGTGTTGGCTTTAAAGTGACCTGTGCTAGGCCCAATCTCAGAAGACTGGTCCACATCCCTTAGTACCTGCCTCATCTACTATTCCTTTCAAAGAAGCTTATTCTAATTTACTTCTAAATTGCCACCTTTTGTGTCATGGAAGAATGCCCTCTCTGTGGAAGGGCTGCATGGGGATAGCATTCAGCCACAGTGGTTAAGTCTGAAAAAGTTCAGTTGCCCAAGGGGAGCCAGCCCGTGGAGAAGAACTGTTTCCGTTTTTTGGGCAACAAAAACCAGACATAGAAACAAAAAGTTCTTCTTCAGGGATTGCTGGGTCAGCACCTGTTGAAATTGGCAGAATAATGCAGTTCATTTTCACATCCCTCTCAAAGTAACACCTGAACCTTAATCTGGCCTTGAGTTGGGAGGAAACAATGTTAGCCATTACAAGGAGCAAAGAGTGATACTACTCTCCACAAGGGAAGTGTTTCTATATTTTAGGGGTGCCGAAGTCCCAACATTTTCATCTCTTAGGCTTTACATGTAGTAAGGGTTTCTCCCATTCCTTCCCTATAGTGGTGGGAAGCAAGGTTGCCTGAACTCATTGGAGAGATGAATAGTTACACTGTGCTGTTGTTGAGGACCATGGGCTGCCTTACCCCTGTCCCACTCTGAAGTACCCCGGTGGGCAGCCACAGAGGTAACCCCCTTCAGTGTTGGAGCAGCCATAGCTGCATGGGTTGTTGGAGGAGGAACACTCGTTCACATCGTGGCAGGCACTGGAGAGCTGGTCAAAGGAGAAGCCAGAGGGGCAGGCACATTTGTAGCTCCCCAGGGTGTTGTAGCAGGAAGCTGAGCCACAGGCGCTGGGGTTGGAGCATTCATTTTCATCTGTTCAGAGAAAGAAAGAGACTCTTACACAGGGAAGGGGCGGGGACAAGGAAGGGGAGGTGGGGCAGTGGTCCCCAAAAGGCCTATCAGTTTATAGGGGAGATAATGTAAAAGAAATTCTGACTTCAAAGCACTTAGAAAGTTGATAAAAGAAATCGTTCAAAAATACATCTTTAAGGGCAAAAACCCAAACCAAACTGAACAAAAACTCTCCGTGCCCGTTTCTAGTCTATCTGTACCATTTTTGGGTTACCATTGTAGCCCTTTGAGACAGATATTTGCAGTCTACCTGGTGAATAATTCTTTTATACTCTTAACAAAGCATTATTGCAAGAGCCTGTGTTTTAGGCAAATCCAGAGAGAGCAGACTGGCAGTTGACAGGGCTTGAGGAAGAGAAGACTTGGGAATAATGGCTAGTAGGTATGGGTTTCTCTTGGAGGGGGCCTGAGACTATTGAGGTAGCTGTTATGTCCTCATAGAAGAACAAGGAACTCACTCAGCTGGTACTTTAAAAGGATGATTTTTATGGAATGTGAATCATGTAGATTTTTTTAAAGCTCATCTCTCTATCAGCATTTTCATCAATTGCCCTTCAGCCCTCCCCCCCACATCTTCATGTATAAGGTGAGGGAGTCTATAAAAAATTCAGAGCCTTTTATGGAACCAACCCAGCTTGACTCTATTGAACCAGGAGTGTCTTTAACTGCTCCAAAGCCTGCCTGCTGCAGATTGCCTTCTGCAAGGGTTGTATCCTGCCATTAGCCAACAGTGAGCTCTTACTGCTAAATGCTCAGCTCTGGTCTATAGAAGCCTGGCAGGAGCAGGGTTACAGGTCTGTTTTCAGTTGCTGTTATCACAGATTCAAGGCCCCACGGTGCCTTTGACTTTGGAAATTATGAGCTTGCTTTTTACTGTTTGGTTGATAGATAGCCCTGGGTTTGACTCCTTTGAGCTTTATTATAACCCAAATTTCACCCTGGGCACAAATCACATCTGGTCCATGGAATTCTTTCCATTCTTGTGACTGTGTATGGAGTGATGAGTGTCTGTGGACATATTTCAGCCCAAGTCGGGAAGCAGGCACATCTGGGAGTAAGCATACCCAGGGAACACAATGATTATGGGGCGTGGGGCTAGGGACCTGCAGGAGTTCCGGAGATTTTCTAGATGAAGATAGGGCTCAGCAGAGGCCTCTAGACAGGAAATTGAACTTCGTTACGCAGAGGATAGACGCCACTGAAAAGGCAGATGGTAGGTACATTTTTAATGTGATGTACATAGTTTGAGAATGAAAGGAGACAGTTGAGTGTTGAACTATATAAAATATGGTTTTTTCATCGAGTATAAAATATGCTCAAATTACCAAATATGTGAAATCGCCAGGCCTTTTTTATATACAGAGAAAATACATAAATTCTCAGTAATTTGGCTATGTGGAACATAACATTACCAGTGTTTTATTTCTATGTTCAAGAGACATGAGAGTCTGCCCCAAAGTTCCATCCACTTTTATAATTAGTTCTTACATTAATATGTATGTAGCACTTCTCTTCTAACATGGAATCTAAATTAGATTATAACTTAATGGCATGTTCCCACTATGATTTGATTCAGGCATTGTGTTAGGTGGAAAAATTGCCAAGAAAGCCAATTAATTTAGTAAATTGAATTTGTACATGCCTCTTACAAGAACATTTTATAATAGGATAATGTTTCTGGAAGCACTGTAAGATCTCATATTTATATGCTATAAATACATAGCATGATAACATTGTATGAATTTAGCTAAGTATGGCCTTGTCATATACTGTGAGTTAAAATGCCTTCCTAGGCTATGTTGGGATTATTTTTTGGAAAGCTTTTACTATAGAAGGAACTTAATGTTATCAGCAGTAAATGGCAAAGAAAAATGCATACTAAAACATTTTTGTCACATGCAAATGTTCATAAGAGTCACACATTTTCAATTTTGAACAATCACAATACATGTCAGTGGTTGAGAATATTGCCTACATCTGGATAGTCTATGTCCTAAAATGTTCTCTTGATTTCCAATGGTAACTTACTAAAAGTAGGAAACTTATTGAGTTTGGATGGAAAGATTTTTCCAAGATGAACACTTTCAAAGAAATTTTACTTTTCTTGCATTGGTAGTAACATGAATAGTATCATAAACTTATGATTTTGTGTGCTTGACTAGAGTCTGCTCTGCTGACTGACAATTTTGACTATTCACTAGATAATTCTGAGGAAACCACTTCAAAGCTTTCTATATACCCTCCACCAATCCCAGGGTATTTATACCAGCAGTCACAGAGAATCTGAACTTCGTCATACTTCTCATTCTTACACCAACTTGTTGCTTTCACTAGCTTCCTGGATGGTGTAATTTAATTCTATTTGTACCGTATATTTGAGCTAAAATTCCAACTGTGTTAAGCTTTATTGGCAAGAATAGTGTCGGTTTTCTTAGAGACCATCTGAATCCCTGGAAGGATCCAGAACCTCTGAAATCAAACTCTGCTTGTCTACCAAGGGAGTGGCTGTTTAGAGATAACCATTTTAGGAAAAAAAAAAAAGCTGCTCCTAATCAACCATTGCGACTGAGAGAGATCTGCTTATGTACTTTTGATCACCTTTCTTGCATGGTTTGTTTTTGAGACAGGGTCCAGTGGCCTCGGATTCTCCTGCTCTTGTCTGTGGGTGCTGGGCCCGCAGGGCACATGTTCTCACACTTCATCCGTGAAAGGTACTATTGCTCTGCTCAACGTGTCTCTCTTATGAGAAGGCACCCAGGCCTGGGTCTGGACTTGGGAAGCCTCAAGTAAATCACTTAACTTAAAGAACTCATAAGAAGGAAACAGGAATAATCCCTTATCATTTTAAAATTCACTCAGTGTCAAATAGAAACTCTAAAGTTACTAAAAGCCTGTGCAAACAGTTTTGCATGGGATGTTTATGGGTTGAAACTTTAAGAAATGTGACAACTTGAATTGATAACTTATACATGTTCTCATTTTTTAAAAGTTCTCTTTACAACCAAAAATTCAGTGTGAGCTAATTACTAAAGAATGATTATTTTCCTTAGGTTTTGCAGAGCTAACCCAGAAGCCTACAGTTCTTACTAAAATGATGGCCTGGGGTATTTAGAAAGACCATCATATAAGAAAGTTCTACATTATCGCTAATAGTCAAAACCACTATTGTCTGTATGCTAAAGAGCCTGCCAACACTTGGCCTCAGTGTATATATATATATATATATATATATATATATATATATATACCAGGCCCTAGGGAACTCTACAACACACACACACACACACACAGTTATATATACATATATACATTTATGAAATAATAATTTTGATTGGCAACTTAATTCATTATATAAAACAATGGGTTTCACTTATGACACTTCACACACATAATCATTATCTCTTGCTCTAGATCACAGACTGTCTCTGCCTTTCCACCCACAAATGTGCATTTTTGGAGTGGCAAAGTGTCTGCCCCTGGCCTGGCAGGAAGCCACAGTCCAGATAAGAACTTCATAGACCTTGTGATTTTTCTTCTCAGCTCATTGAGCTGTCATTAGAAAATTCTTTTGAGAAAAGCATAAAAGATCAAATCAAGTCAGTTCACTTGGAGAATCATTACATTACTCTTGACTTTGAATGATGTGTGTAGTAGCTTAAATCACTTCAGAGACAACTAGGCATCCTGCTACGCTCTGGGGGTAGGGGATGGGCAGGGAGGGCTCTGCTTACTTTCTGCCTGGTAAAGTCAGTATCTACTCTCAAAATGTGCTGGACAGTGCAGCTATGGAGTGCGTTCAGAGAGAGCCAAGAAATTAGGCATATGTTAAGTGTGCCTCTCGAGAAGAATAATGTTCTCTTTGATCAGTGGTTTCTTGTGAGGAGAATTTCCGTGATCATTATCAATGCAAGGAACAGAACTGAATGCTTGTGTGTTTTCTTTTATAAGCATTTTTGTCTTGTGTTTTTCAGCAGCATCTGCTGTGACTAGTCACCTCCTCTGCGATAGCACAGTTACAATGTTTAGTAGAGCTATGTCACAGGAGAGCACAGATGGACTGGCCTCAGTCTTAGAATTCCTAGCCAGGCAGGGTGGAGTATGCCTGTAGTCCCAAGCCCTCCAAAGTAGGGGTTGCAGGATCTAGAATTCAAGGCCACTCTGAGGTTACATAACAAGTTACAGATAAGCCTGGGCTATCTGAGGCCCTGTCTCAAAAAGGAAGAAAAAAGTCCTTCAGCTTTATTAGAGTGTAATATATGAGTTCTTCCACAATCTTAAATCTAACAAATCCCTGATGAAAAGCAGCAAAGCTTGGCAAATGAAAAACTTTTTTTTTTTGGGATGCCATCCTCAGAAACCTCATGGGACTCCAGAAAATGAAAGTGACTACACCTCGGGTTGATGTGCCTTAAAATATGTCAGAAACATGTCTATTATGGATTTTATCACATGCACAAGTACAGAGACTAGAAGAATAAAACCCAAGAGTGCATTGATGTTTTATTATGCATACTTCCCCTGTCCACCTTCTAAACAGTGAGCCGGGGTGGAGATGGAATCCTTACATATGCTAGGCCAAATGTTCTACCACTAAGATAACCCTAGGCCCCTCCCACTTAGCAACCTTAAAAATTGATTTTTAGGTTCTAGGACACTGAACTACAACTGCCACTTTTACTGTTTATTCAGTCTACTCAAGACACAGAAGTGAGGAAAGTAAGTGCTGGACCACCAAGAAATGCTCACCGACACATTGATTCCACTGGTAATGCTGAACATATCCTTGTGGGCAGCCACACCTATAACCTCCCAGGATGTTCTGGCAGCCATGTTGGCACCTGTGGTTTCCATCACATTCATCAACATCTGCAAAAACAAGCCAAGTACAGTCTTTACATTCCCTTGTTAAATGTATTCCAAACACAGACTCTAAGGGAACAATAAACAAGGTACGAGGTACAGAGAAGCTGGACCTTCCTTCCGCGTGGTTAATAGTCAGTGGTGGTGCAAAGAATGGCTGAGGTAAGAAACCACCTTATTCTGAATGCTGTCTACCAAACCATGGCACATCAGTGCTCTGAATAACAGCTTAATTCCAGCAAATCAACCATAGTAGCCACAAATATGGAGCATTTTGAATTGATTACCTCCATATGGTATGATTTATTTGGTAAATTATATACATATATATGCGTATTACATTACAGATTCTAGCTGATTCAAAAGTGATTCACATGTAATCCCCATTGTGGGGAAGACACAAAAACCATGGAGATATCTATAAAGTATAATGGTTTTGCATGCAATTTTTTTTGTTGGTCAAGACTAATTAGATGCAAATCCTTTCAAGCATTTGAATATGTTGTTATTTTTAGGCAAGATGTGGTATGATCCATATGGAATAATTTCTTTGTTAATATATGCATACACTTTTGGAATGACAACTAAGCCTTTGAAATCTACCCCAAAAGAGTGAAACAAAATTGGCATGTCTGATGTGTGTGTAACAAATTTACATGGATAATTAATAAATGGTATCTTATGTGGATGGTTATGAGCTGAATTCACACATGACAAGCAGCTGTACATTTAGTATGCTTTCAATGTCTATTGATTTCAAATACAAAAATTGAAATTAAAAAATTTTCCATTCAAATATACATTCAAAAGCCCTATAATTCTTATAAAAACATTTCTAATATTTTAAATATTTCTAGAGTTGAAAAACCACATAGTTCTAGGAATAACTTTAAAAAATGGCTAACTAAATTGTATAAATTGTGACATATACACACTTACACACACACAAAAGGCAATGAGGCATTCAGCACTAACATATTCATCTTCCTGTACCTGAGCACTTGACAGGGAAACACTGAAGACTCATGTGATAGTTTTTGGATTGCAGGCAGATTCTTATTTATTCCCCCATCAGGTGTTCTCTTGGATTTTGTAAGAGAAATCCACTTATTTCATGGGAGGCGCCATAGGCTCCCACTAGCAGAGAACATGGGGCAAGAGCTTCAGTCTATGAAAGGGCAACAGCCCTCTGCCCCCAGTTAAGTATTATTTCTATGTGTATTTGCATGTGGTGTGCATGCATGCAAGTATGCATGTTCTATGTGCAAAGGTACATATGTATGTGCAGGGAGGTGTGTGTGTGTGTGTATGCGTGTGCTCCTCTATTATGCTCTAGCTTGGATACTGACCATGACCTTTTGCTGAACTCAGAGCATGCTGATTCCTGCACTCTAGTGATCTACCTTGCTCCATGGAGCCCCTTCTTGCCTCCAGAGCGTTGGGATTACAGAAGAGGTACCATGCTATTTGGCATTTACTTGGGTTCTGGGAGTCGGAACTCTGATCCTCTGATGTAGCACATGCTTTATGTACTGGGACATTTCTGAAGCCACAACATTTAGGATTCTTGTGCATATGAACTCACCTTCGCAGTTCAGCCCAGAGGCATCAAGAGAGAACCCTCTTTGGCATTCACAGCTGAAGCTTCCAGGAGTATTTTGACAGATTCCCTTTGCTCCACAAAGTGAAGGCTGAGACCCACATTCATTATTGTCTAGCAAAGCAACAAGATGGAGGGAAAGAGTCAATCTTTCCGGTATGGAGGATGTGAGCTAAATCTTACTACGTGGAATAAGCAAATGGATACAATCTCAGGTTTTCACTACATGGAGAAAGCATTTTAGATAAAGTTAAATCTGAATTTATTATTAGCAAGAGTAGTGTAAAAGTTTATTTTTTAGTGACTGGAAGCCAGAATGTATTTTAGCGTTACTAGAGGCACCACTTTAGATAACATAGACTAAGAATCTGTTAATATGTGCCTTCTGAAATAAAAGGGAAAAATTCCAGTTTTAGCCTTTAATCATATTTTATCTGAGCACATGCAACAGCAGTATGGAATATAAAACTGAAGCGCTTCCTACAATACAAATGATGAAGTGATGAAGACTTCTGCTGTCTGACATCACAGCTGTCAGATAGTGTCAGGATGCCACGTTGAAGCACCAAAAAGCACATCCACTACGCATGTCCAGGCCTTCTTGCTATTCTTGCAGAGAAACATCCATGTTACCTACAACTTCTTTAGGCCAGATTGAGCCATAGCTATGAACCTACCCAACATCTGCAAAAATACCTCGACTCCAATTTGCCTTACCAATGCAAGCGGTGTGATGCTGGGTGAAACCGGGAGGGCATTTACAGGTGAAGCCCCCTAGGGTGTTGACACAGAGGAACTGGCAGTTGTGCTGTTTGGTCTGACATTCGTCGAGATCTGAAATGACAGAGACGTCCAGGAGAGTCAGCAGGGCGATCCAGTTACTCATTTGTTCTCATGAGTCCACAGGAGCCAAGCATGTTCTATAGGAGCATTTGGTTTAAATTTTAGCTCTCGTCTAGGAAAGCTGGCATATGCTTATGAGGAAGGGTCTGAATGTGCATATTAAACAGCTTATGTATAGAATTCTATTAAACAGCCTCAGTATAGAATTCTATCCATCAGGACAGGGTGGAGAAAGGCTTTTAGAGCAATGCTTTCTTAAATAAGAACTGGATGGTCAAAATATAGCAAGTTCACCATTTTCAAAACTAACATGGAAAAGCACTTCTTGTACTTAATGTGGTATAGCACATGGATGGTTACTTATTAAAGGAAAACTTAAATAAAATAGAGCAGAGTTTGGAAATGGAGGAAGAGTTACCAGATCCAAATGGAAACACCACCACCAATAGGACAGGAATCAAAAACTTAGTTTCTGCTGGGCACTGTGGTGCATGATTGCCATAAAGACACTAACAAACCCCAAACCAAAGCAAAACATCTAGAAATTTAGAGTTAATATCTGGACTCTTCTTTTTAAAGGGTAACAATTGTTTTATCTTTTAATATAAGTATAAAGTATTAACATAAGTATATTAATAAGCATAATATTAATTATGAACATGACATTATTTCATGCAAATAATGTAACTAATTTTATAACTCCAAGCATAAAGAGCCTCATATTTAGAGTTAAAGTACTTAGAACAATTGATACTATTTCTATTATAAAAACTTACTGGACAATTTATGGATATAATTTTTTTCCTCTCTCTTTTTTTATTATTATGAATAAAGTCTCATTTTTTATCCATGCATCCCCTTGTTCAAGCTCCCTTCCCCCTCCCACCCCTCCCAGTTACCCTCTCTTCTCCCCATCTTCTTATTTCCTCCCCAGCAAGGGCGGGGGTCCCAAGGTCCCAAGATGGCTTAGTTCAGCATCCACTCCAGACAGATCCGCTTTCCTCACCCCAACATCAAGACTGGGTCAGGTGTTTCTCTAGAGGGAATGGGCTCCAAGGTGCCATTCCAAGGTGTTTCAGATCCCAAGCTGTTCAGTGGTTGTGGTTTGCATTTTGGGAATGCTTTGCTTTTTGTTTAAAGTCCACTAATGAGTGATTCTTCTAATAAGAAACTCAAAATCTGGTTTTGGTTTGAGTGAAACTTAATTTGAATTTAAATTTAAATTCAAACTAAATTCCCTGTACAGTGGAAGGTATGAGTTCCACACAGTTTGTAATTACTGTAGATAAGTCAGTTCAGAAAAACCATTTCTGCAGGCAGGATCAAGAAAATCCTAGAAATTGATATTTTGTTGTTGTTGTTTTATTTTCCAAGATTGGTTTTTTTTTCTGTGTTGTTTTAAAGCCTGTCCTGGAACTCACTCTGTAAACCTACCTGCCTCTGCCTCCTTAGTGAAATTAAAGGTGTGCACCACCACCATCCAGCTAACTTGCTACTTTTGCTACTTTCTATTGCACTTATTTTTAAATATAGGTTTGAAATAAAACCTTGCTTTACAGAGAACGTAGTGAAATCATCTGCTCAATTCATTAGTATCACACTTAGGAAGGTTCATGTAAAATCAAACACGGTCTGGCACTGAAGCCATTTTAGTGATCAAATTTAGCATGGTAATTACATTTAATACTAACAAAAGGTAGTGTACACACTGGCCTTTTTCCTTTCTACAGTAAATTCAGATGTACATGAGACTGCTGAGAGATGAGTCTGAGGTAAGCAGCAACAAAAACTCAGATTGATTATGGTTTGTTTCAACCACTGCTTCAACATTTTTTAATTAAAAAGTTACCATATGAATGAATGGATTATGATCTTTTCATACATAAACATCATTGTAATTTTCTCCAATTTACCCCTTCATCTCTGACCATCTCCCCAAAAGTGTTCTTCAGCTTTCATGTCAGACATATTTTCTTTTAAATTTTTAGTTTAAAAGTTTTTAAAATTAATATGTAAGACAGCATACAAAGTAGTAGGCTTCATTAGGGCATTTTTATACTCCATTAATAAATATCTAGAATCTGTATATGTCAGAAAACATGATATTCACATTCCTGAGGTCCACTTATTTGGCTTAATGTGATGAAAATGGAGGGCAGATCCCCCCATTTTCCTTTTATGAAATTTTGAGTTTCCTGGCTGAGAAAAAAAAACCACCCTCCATTATGGATATATGCATTCATGTTTGTGTGTGTGAACATGTGCAGATATTTTATGTGTGTGTTTTTAATTTCTAAAGAGTGAAATGTTGTGACTTAGGCTTACAATTCCCCTTCCTTACCTTCATACAGGGAGCCCTAGTTCAGTTTTCTGTGAAGCAGGGTATTAACATAGGGGAAGCCTGTGCTACAGCTCTGACCACAATGTGCGAACGTTACTGAAGAGAGAGATAAGGGTGGGTGGCCGCTGAGACGCGCCTCGCCTCACCTCACCTTTGCACGTCTTTGCGTCCTCCTGTAGGACGTAACCCCGTGGACAGGAGCACTGGTAACTGCCCTCCGTGTTCTTGCAGATGAAGTTGCACGGTTTTGGAGACTGTGAGCATTCATCGAGGTCTAAGGGGAAGTAAAATGAACATGAGAGCCCCGGTTACAAGAAACATCCAGCTTCTCTCGAGATCCACTTTCTCACATCATCCTCCCTGCTTCTCCTCTGCGGCTCAGAGGAATCCAGCCAGGGAGGAAAGACACTTTCCTCTAATGAAAGTTTTCTCTAATGTAGCAGACTGGCTTACTTTGAAGATCAATGTACAGATCTTGGCTAGACCTTGTAATGTCTAGACAGCTGTCTGGGCTCAATTTTTTTTTTCCTTCAGATTAATTAGGTTGGATTAGACACTGGAGTGGGCTCTCCCACCTTGAGCTGTCTGGATACCCCCATTTCTCCTTCATTGTCTCTCCCCTGTAGGTTTAGTTTGAGCATGGATGCCCTCTGAGCACCCTATTAGCCTGCCAGGTTCTAGTCACGTTTCCCTCTTTTTTATTTTATTTTTGGTCCCAGGGTGGTATGACGTTGTGGACTTTCTACACACTACTATCCATTTACAGATTCTTGTTGTTAAGCTATACTGAGGTCCTCATAAGGATAAGCCACCTCTTTAGTGCCAGGCCTGTGACCAGCAACAGGCAATCTGCATTTCTTCCACAGAGTTCACTGGATGAGTTGCCTGCTGCATGCAGAACACTCTTGATTAACAGCCTACTCCTGACTGCTCCCCTGTTTGCTGTTTCTACTCTGGGAGTCAATGGCTTATGAAGGGTCAGTAGGTACATGTTACTGAAATAGGTAATTGAAGAGGATACTGCAGAAGCTGGAGAAATACAAAGAAACTAAATAAGTTTGAAAGACCCAAAACAAAAAGCTATTCTCTAGCCATCTGCTTGCTACAATATGGTATTGATCAGATGATAAAATAATGTTAAACAAGAAAAGTCTGTAAAATAGCCAAAAGAGAGACAGCTTTGAGAGATTTTAGATGATGCCTAGTTGCTTCATTTCACGAAAAATTGGAAAAATGCATTGTTTCACACACAGACACATCAGATTCACAAGAAGTCTATCTTTTTAACCAACTAAATGCACATTTGTAAATTTTATATTAAAACAGAAAACACTGAGAGCAAATTTTTCACTTTTTATGTTTCCCTGATGGCACAGAATTTGAGATGAACAGGACCCTGCATCCCACACAGTTAAAGGAGAAAACTCCATCATTAAAAACAGCATCATTGACAATCCAGCATCCTCTAGTGACAGCTGTGTAGACAAGCACTTGGTCTGGGGGAAGAAGGGGTTGCCGAACCGTGTGTGTATGATCTCATCTCACCTACGCAAGCTGTCCCGCTGATGTCAGTAGTGTAGCCGACCTTGCAGAAGCAGCGGAAGGTGCCCATGGTGTTGACACACTGGCCATTAGTACAGAGGCTTGGCATTACCTTGCATTCATCAATGTCTGTAGGGTATGGAAATAAAGAAAAAAGGAACAGAAGTTAATGTCTGCACAGGCGAGACAACTAGAAATGAGAGGAACTGACATGAGATGGCAGTGAACACCCACAGAACTTCCAGGGTCCCTTTCCACTGTTCAGGGAATGACAGCATGGGAGGGGAACAAAACCCACTGAAGAGCTGGGCAGAGATAACAAGGAGGCTGTATTGCAAGGCCCATGCTGAACTATTCCCTTTGCATTCTAAGTAGGAGCTACTATTAGAAAGCTACCTCTTCGAAGTATGACTCTTCTGAAATATGTGAGAGTTTACTCTATATAGATTTGAGCCCCCAGTTCCCTTCTGCCTTAGATTCTCTAAATAAAAGCCTCTTTTGGCAGGCAGCTCAACCGAAATGTGAAAAAGTAATCCCATCGTAATTCCATCTAAAACACCGGTGCATTTATGTGTGTCCTCTCCATGAATATTCTTGTGTAGTCATTTTAAAAGGTGTGTGTGTGTGTGTGTGTGTGTGTGTGTGTGTGTGTGTGTGTGTGAACTGTGCACAGGTGTTTATGGAAGGCAGGGGAACTCCCCAAGTAGGCCAGGCTGGCTGTCCAGTGAACTTTAGGGATTCACCTCTTTTCATCTCCCTAACACTCCTGGCCTTTTAAAATGTAGGTATTGGGAATCTAATTCATGTCTTCATTCTTACAAAGTACTTCACCCACCACGCTATTCCTTCATGCCATGCTTCATCCATTTTAAGACATCTCTTCCTACATCAAACACATGAAAGACTTTATTATTATCACTTAGCAGATGAGGAAATGAAAGCACAAAACTACGGGAACAGTAACTAATGTCTTTAAGAAAGTGACACAAACCCATCTGATCCTGAAGGTCATGGGGATTAGTAACCTCTGAACTACCCTTGCCTTGTTGAGAGAAATATTGTTCACCTGTATGTAGGTAGTGATTCATCTCTATTTTCTGGATTCTTCCACACTAGCAAGTTTCCTAATTACTATTACCTTTTCAAATTAGTTAAAAAGCTAACTAATTTGGATGTATAAACATCCACTGGTCTGACACAATGTCAGAGTCCCTCAGCACATTACCTCTCCCATCAGTGGCGTATCCTGGGCCGTGAGGACATAACTTTTTGTACTGGGCAGTTCCAGGAAGTGGGCACAGCTCACATTGGTGGCCCCAGCCACGCCCGCCATCACAGCAGCATTCAGACTTTGTGACGAGATTGCGGCTACTGGAGGCCATTTGACACATTGTCTGCAATACCTCTGCAAAGCACAGACCCTGCCGGTTGTCTGGAACAAACACAAGACAGAGTCAAGGTCAAGGAGCTGTCAGCTTGGTTTCAGGTGGACAGTCTTGCTCTCCTTCTCAGCAACAATCTTCCACATTGAAAGTATTCTTGTGTGAGCAGTCTATCTACACTTAGTGATTATGAAGTTTTGTTGACATTACACCCCATGGTGCTTATATTACAAATAGATGATAAAACTTGATGAAAGTTATACAGTATTTATTCTTTTCAATTCAGTGAATGTGATGACTAAGTAATAAAGAGTTCTATTCCCACAGGACCCCAAAGAAGCATCACATGTATTTGTTTCCTTTTAAATAAAAGTCATAACAGGTAAGAACTGAAAAATAAATTCAAGACTATGTTATGAACATGGTGCTTATTCCATTATTTTCTGATATTTTCTATGGTGAAAGGGATGATTACATTATAGATAGTGTATTAATAAAAGTATGAGTTTCTTCTTCAGTATAATGCAAGTGTGCCAGTGAAGACATAATATGAACAGAAAACAGTGTTCTTTGTAGGGTATCTTGGCTATTTCCTCCAAGACTTATTGCCAGTAAAAGCTTAGACTGGTGACAACAGGAAATAAAATATATTGTCTTGAGTGTAAAAATCTTCTTAGCCTTGGCAGCAGCATGCTGATGCACCTCTGGTATTTAGCCCCATCAAGCCACCGGCCAGTTGATTCTTTATCTGTTTCCTTCAAATTCGACCACACCCTACTTTTCCAGCTGCTGTCATTAACTGCAACAGCTACAGTAGTGTATACATTTCAGCATTGGTTTAGTTGAGTGTGATACAATGCCCATGAGGCTTACATTGCCCACTAGAAAATATTCTGTAGAACATATTTCTGGACTGTAATATAAAAATTAACTTCCACTGTGCTTTTGAAATGTGCTTTGCATTAATATTGGCAGAGCTTACCTCACATTGCAAATATTTTCTTTTGGAATTAAGTCATTTCCTTGTGTAAATCTTACAAAAGTCATATTTTCCATAGAGCGTAATTAATACTAATTTTGGAAGGACTATTTGAGTTTGTTATTTGCATTACATGTGCATGCATGACAGGCATATAAATATATCATTTTAATAGACCTATACCTGTGGGCAGAAGCATGAAGAGTACTGTGCTTATGAAGTACAGCAGACAAGAATGTGGGTCCAAAGCTGTTCTCTGATGACATCATAAACATATTTTGCTTAGCAAGGAAAATATTCATATATTCGCTTACCAAGGCATTCAGTGCCCGATGAACTGGACTGGAATCCTTCATTGCACTCACATCTGTAGCTCCCAATGATGTTAACACAACGTCCATTTTCACAGATGCCTGGCTTGGTCCTGCATTCATTTTCATCTTCATAGAAAAAAAATAATATGAGCAATGAGCAGCTTGTAAAACCACAGACTCCTAGCTATCTTCCAGTGGTTACATCTTATTTAAAATTCTTGGACAAAATACCAATAAGACGGGTGTGTCACATGGCATGAAGGAATAGCGTGGTGGGTGAAGTACTTTGTAAGAATAATTTCTTTGTAAGTTAATTTCTCCAGTGTATGGTACCCAGTGCACATCATCCACCCAGGTGGTTCCCTTGTTAAAGTCTCCTTCTTGACCCTACTCCTATAGAAGAGGGATGGTGTTCTCATAAAAATCACAATGGGAGGGAGAGCTCTTCTCCAAGACACCTCACCAGGAAAGAAAGAATTCTGTGGAAGGGGGACTAAAGCCTGGTAGTAGAGAGACGGCCTGTTGAGATGGTGATAACCAGGGATGAAAGCTGTTTGAATGAAATCACAGGGTCAACTTTGGCCTCTGAGGGCAGCTAATGGAACAGAGAATGTAGGGAGCAGTGTTCTTTTGCTTGGCAAAAAAATAAATAAGAAGTAAAAGCAAAACAAAACAAACACATTTATAAAAATTCCCAATATCCTAACTGAGTTTTATGACATTTTTGTAAATTGTATTTGATTATTTCTCAAGGCTGTTTTCAAACTAAGGGAGCTCACAACAACTTCATATTTTTGATAAGCTGCTTCTTTTATATATTTTAAGATCTACTTTGTGTGCATTGGTCTTTGGCCTGCATGTATGTCTGTGAGAGGGTGCCAGATCCCTTGGACCTGAAGTGACAGGAAATTGTGAGCTGCTGTGTGGGTGCTGGGAATTCAACTCTAGTCCTCTGGAAAAGTAGTCAGTGTTCTTAACTGCTGAGTCATCTCTCCAGCCCCTCTTTTATATATCTATCTGCCTTGAATGTTTTTCCTGTCTTTTTATTTTTGAACCATCATCTTATCCTTTCATTTAGGTATGTTTCTTACAAAAAGCATTTAGCTGAACTAAAAAGTTTTAAAACTCACTCATCTTTCATGTAGCAATTGAAACTGTTTATACTTATGATTCCATTCTTACCTGCCATTTCGTGTGTTTCAAAGTATTTCCTATATACTATGCTGTTGCCCCATTCTCTTAACATCAAATCAATCTAATTTTCTATGCTTTTCTTTTGTCCCAAACCCAGGTTTGGAAATAACCATGTCCTTTCCACTCTTCTAGCAGCAGCCTTTAAATGATTTTAAAATGTCCCTGTAATGAAATTTCTACCAGAGTCAAGTAGAACTTTTTATCTTTTTGATACTATGTATTGAATCTAGCACCCTGTGCATGCTAGGTAAATGTTTTACCACTGGGCTATTAACCCCTTTATATTTTGAGTCAAAGACTTACTAAATTGCCCAGACTGAATTAACCTGACTCTGTAATCTAGGATGGATTTGAACTTGTCATTCTCTTGCCTCAACCTCCTCAGGTCCTGCTCCAACAGTTGAGATCTGTTCCGAAGTTTTTAACTAGTACTTTCTATGCTTGTTACTACACATATGTAATGACTGTCTCCTAGATTAGATTATACAGTTTATTAACTAGTTTAGAGAGGTCATGTGAATACGAATGTCTTACTATGATTGTTCTTAAACCCCATTGAGTTTAAAATTTTAGTTTAAGATTATTTCACTTGGAATGTTGTAAAAATAGTTAGCTATTGTCTACTGTTCAGCGTTGTTGATCATTGAAAGGGAATCTAGGTTTTATTTTTTCCTGGTAGAGCTGAAAATTTTAATTTTAGCATTCTGAAACTCAATGATGTGATATTATATAGATATTTGGTTTAAGGGGAAAATTTACTAAGGAAGTTTAAAAATACTCAAAGAAAAGATAAGCTAAATTCTGAGTTGTTTGTTTTAGTTTGCTGTTTCTAGAATCTGAGGGCTCAGGTCTACCATGCTAGGTCTGATCCTTTCTCCCATGCTGTGTGTTCTCTCTCTCTCTCTCTCTCTCTCTCTCTCTCTCTCTCTCTCTCTGTATGTATGTATGCATGTATGTATGGTTTTTTGAGAGACAGGGTTTCTCTGAGTAGCCCTGACTGTATATCAGGTTGGCCTTCAGAAATCTGCCCTCCCAGCACCCCCCTCCCCACTTTGAGTGAGTGCGCTGCCACCACCTAGCTTAATGTATTTATACTGTTTATTATTTGACAGTAGAAGTTAATTTCTCCAGGAAAGCCTTTGCTGGATATACAGCCTGACCTAAGCTCTGATACTTGAATGACAACTCCACGTGCCTCAAGTTCTACCATCACTTTGCTGTACCACCACTGGCAATGAGAAATTAAAATAGAAAAAAGAAAAAAAGCTCAATTCCCCACCACTGCTAAAATCTGGAGCTTTCATAGGGTGTGTCTTAGTGTGGTGCTTTATTACCTGGGGCTTTTGATTCCTAGCATCCACCATCTCTATATGGATAATTGTCCACGGCGACCACCAACTATTGCCTTCTCCATGCCCACTTCTAGCCCTGTGCCCATGCCCTCTTCCTACGCTGTGTCTAACCTACAGCAGTACCACCAAAAGGATAATGATGCTCCAGACAGTTCTCAGTTCATGAGTCTGGGTGTTACAGAGCTTGGACTTCTGTGAACCATGTCACTACAGTCCCTAGTGTATCTTCTAAGATGCAGTCAAAGTCCTGAGAAGTGTATGCCACTGTGATACAGGGGACTGCCCTCACTTTCAGCTACTTTCCTTCTCCACAAGATGAGGCCTTTGTTGTCTTCCAAGGCCAGCGCTTTGTCTTGGATTCCAGCATCTCACAGCTGCCCTTCTTAGAAAGATCATACCCTGGTATATGTTCCCTGGTAACTTCTACCTTAAAAACCCAAACCAGAACAGAATACTTCTCAGTCACACATGATGACTCCAGTTACTGCCATATCCTCTCATTCTCTATTAGGGACAAAACTGGAAAGAAGGATCTGTAATTGCTCACCCCACTTCCTCATCTCTGATTCTTTCCTCTATGCACCTGCTCTGTCTCTCTCCACTGACACCTCCTAAAAGGCCACCAAACCCAACTGTCACGTTGCTGTCTATACCTGACTCTTCTATTCTGTACCATCTTCCCAAACCCTCTGACTACCTACCCAGTGACTGGTTCTCCACATTCTCAAGACAGCATACCACCCTGCAGGGTCTCCTTTCTTGCTGGCCACTCTGTTTTCGTTTCTCATGGGTTTTCAGCTGCCCTAACTAGTGGAGTTCCCAGACCTCAGCTGGTCCCTCTTCTCTATCTATCATCCTCTCCCCAGTGTTCACATCAGTTCCATGATCATTTAAACAATACAGATGCTATCAATTTATACCTCTGCCTCATGAATGTTCCTATGTGTAATAATACCAGTGGGATAGGAAGCATAGCCAACACATCCCACATATACCAGCACATCCCATAGTCATCTGTGTACCTAAGCACATTTAATTTTTCTAATCTTTTCCATAGAAGTTTACACTAGTACTATCCAATCAACTTACTCAAGTAAAAATCCTCCTCATTCTTTATCCCCCTTTTCATTTGTTAGTCCTGTCATGCATCCATCAGCAATCCTGGATGTGGATTAGTTTATTGTTTATTCTAGCTCTGTCCACACAACCATGGCCCCAGCCTGGATGACTTCCAAACAGCCACCTAAATGACATCACTACTTCTGTTTTTTTCCTCCTTAAAACGCACCACTAAACAAGGCAGCCAGCGTTCTCTAAAAATGTCAGTTAGAGAATAACAACGCTAGCATTTAATTGAAATTTTACTGTCTGCCCAGCCCTGTCCTAAGTTAGCCGAGACCACAGTCCCATGAGGTAAGTGTCCACAAGATTACAATGTGTTTTAGCACAAGGAATCTGAGACACAGTTAATCCAACTTCCCCACGGTTACAGGCCAGCCAAAGCCTTACAACCAGGTCCTTCACGGTCACGGCATATCCCAGGCCTTACATATAAAGCACTTTGCCTTCAGGCTTTCACCACAAAGCCAGACCCTCCACTGTGAGGGCAATGCTTCGGCTTCCCTTTGTGGCACACTCTGGCAAAGACCCCAGGGATGCTGCCCTTCATGGTGGCTCAGGGTCTACACTGTTCCATGTCACAGCTCCCACGTCACGTCATTAAATCCTGAGGCGCACTCTGCCATATCTACTACTCAATCACAAAACCTTATTTTCCTTAAAGGGCTCGATTACCTTGGTATAACATTACCACGCTCGTTTGTGCCTTTATTTATTTGTTCAAGCTTCTTTTTCCCAAGCCAGGGAGGAAGTGAGGAATTTGTCCTCAGACAAATCCAGTTTATTCTGTACTGCCAGCACCACAAACATGGTGAACGTTTCATAAATATAATTAAACTAATGGATAACTCTTGTGTAAGGGGTTTCATGAGGCAGTGTGTTGTTTTGGATGGAGATTTAAATCTTTTTCCTAAGAAATTTTCCCCAAATACTCAAATATATGCTTAGTTTCCACCCTTAACCCCTCCCCAAGACAGAGTTTCTAGCTGTCCTGGAACTAACTCTGTAGATCTGGGTGACCTTGAACTCATAGAGATCTGCTTGCCTCTGCCTCCTGAGTGCTTGGATTAGAAGTGGAGTGTACCATCATTCTCAGCTAGTTTGATTTTTTAAAAAGAAATTTTATTCATAAGCATATTTGGGATACCCATCTTCGTTTACTGATCCATTCTAGATCCGCATTTCTAATTGTTTTCTGTCATTTCTATTTTGTGAATGCACACACACACACACATGTCTTTGAGCATGTGCTGACGTGCATGTGTGTGTGTGTGTGTGCATGTGTATGTGCATGTGTACATGGAGACTGGAGGTGACCATGGGTATCTTCTGTGCTTAGTTTTTGAGAGGGGGTCTCACTAAACATGGCTTTCATGGTTTGGACTACTCTGGCTAGCCAGTGAGTGGCAAGAACCCTGCTTCTGCCTCTACTGCTGAGATTACAGGAGCTCACTGCAGACCCACTGCAGCTGGACTTGGGTCTTTATGCTTGCACAGTAAGCCAGCCCTTCATCCTTACCAACCAAGCCGTCTTCCAGATCCCCTGTTTCTACTGTTACTTCCAAAGTGATTTTAACTCCACTGACAGGTACATTTTCTTCCTGAGCTTTGCTAGACTATCATTATATTGTCCTTTCTTCCATATTTCAATAGCTTTTAAAACATTTGGGTTTTTATTTAACAGTCTCTCTTGCCGATTATTGAGGCAATTTTCTTAAATCACTTTCTCTTTTCTGTTGTCTTGAGTTTATGTCTTATCTTGCTCCCTATTTTCTCCTTCACTCTGTATGCAAGAATTGCATATTTGTGTAAATTGTTCAGCCTTGAGAGGTTTTCTGCAGTTTAACTCTATTTATTTGTTCATCACAGGGAAAAGCAGGCATAATCTATGGTTTCAGTTCACATATTTCTTTATGAACATCTTCAATGAATCTGTCATGCTTTCTGTCCCTGGGGCACTGTACCGAGTCAGACTATGAATGCAGTCTGAGTCACAAAGTGCAGTAAGTCTTAGGTTCTCTGAGTGATTCCTTTGTCCCTTTGCTTTTGGCCTTGCTTCTAGAAATCTCCATATCTAGACCAGCCTGTTGATATTTAATCAGCACGGTGCCAGTCCATCGCTCAGATCCTCCTTTCCGGAAACTGCCCAGTAGAATGGAGCCTCCACAAAAACACTCTCAAGACTCTCATTCACTATGCCTCCCACCCATCTTCTAATCAAACTTTTGAAAACTGGAATAGTTGGCTAGAGTCTGAAGGAGAACATGTCACCAAACACCCAGGTTGTGTTTGAAACTTTACACTGTTTAAAGACACCCTTCAGATCTGCTGTGACTGGTTCTTTGTTTAAGTCAAGGCAGTTCAGTGTTCATCTCCTCCTACATTTCTAAGATCATCAAGGTTGAGAAGGACATATCTCTATTCCATCAGATTTAAAATAAACGGCCTTCCCTTAAATTATAATATAGATTATAAATTATAAATTATATATAATACAATTTAGATTATAATCTCAGATGCTTATGAATCTCTTTTTAATCAAATTTAATAATCTTGGTATTTTTTTCTATTTATTAGATTTTGGGATTTGTGATTTGTCGAAGAAATGACTGATTATAAAGTATTGCAGGATCAAGTTTCTACCTCTGGTTAATTTTGCAGTTTTCTTTCTGGGGTTTTATGTCCTACATAATGGCCTCAGCATTATAATGCCATGCTTTATATTTTTATTACATTTGACTTATTTTTTTAAGAAATTTTCTTGGACTCTGAGGTCATGCATGTACATTTTTCATTTTTCAAATGACTTTGTTTTCCATCCTGAATTTTGCAAACATTTTTAATTTTTATAATATTTTGCTATTTGCAAGGGATTTCTTTTTTTTCTTTCTTTTTTTTCTTCCTTCTTTATTTTGTATTTATCAAAAAAAAAACACAGTAAAAAGAATTTAAAATGTGGAAGAGTTAACAATAACTATACAGAGGATAAGAATGATAAGCATGGCTTATCAAGGGAAGAAATACAAATTGCTACACCTATATTTTCTTTGTGTTCATCTTTCCCTCTGAATTTTTTTTTTTCATCCCTGTATATCCTTATTCAAGGTCTCTTCCCCCTCCCAA